>OX456523.1:148235417-148296919 GCA_949748255.1 Eustalomyia histrio
CCCTTTAATAATAATTTTCAACAGGGGGTTAAACGCCAATTAAATGGTAGTGGTCAAGTCAGCCACCAACCACAAAATAAGGCACTGAGGATAAATAACCTCAATGATGACTCTTTTTTAGGCCAAGAATTGGACTGCCCTACATCATTAAGACAGCCTGGAGTTCTCACGAAGAGAAAGGAGTTAGTAATTAAGAAGAGGGTAAGGACCATAAATGGTTTTACCATCATTAAATATTTTTATGAAGCTAGTATTATTGGATTTAGGGAAAGATTTTATGAAATACCTAATTTGGAAACAGACATTCTTATGTTACAATTTTATGAGAAGGGCAAACATAATTTTGAATTTTGAAAAGGGAACATTAATTTGCGGTAAACGCTGCGAACAAATTATAAGCTTTGAGTCAGAGGATTCAATTTATGGGGGTGAGAATACAAAAAAACATAATAAAGATAATGAGCATTTTAAAGAAAATGTTTTAAATAAAATTAGAAATGAAGAAATTATTGATTTTAGTGATGAAAGTGAAAAATCCCTGAACATTTTGAGAAGAAACATTATTAAAAATATAGAGAAATTGCATTCAAATATAAACATGAATTTACCGTTTAGGACGGACATTAAAGCAGAAATTCGAACAATTGCTGAAGCGCCAATATGGAGCAAGCAATATCCTTATCCACTTTCTGCCAATAGTTTCGTTAATATTGAAATAAAAAGATTATTAGAGGATGAAATAATTCGTCCAAGCAAAAGTCCCTATAATTCCCCAATAAGGGTTGTTCCAAAAAAAGGAATGAATGATAATGGTACACAAAAATTGCGTATGGTTATTGATTATAAGAAATTGAATGAGCAAACAATATCCAATAAATATCCCATTCACGATTGCAATGTAATACTTTCGAATTTGGGAAACGCAAAATATTTCTCTACAATTGATTTGGAATCTGGATTCCATCAGATTCTCATGAAAGAACAGGACATTGAAAAGACCGCGTTTTCTGTTAACAACGGAAAATACGAAATTACCCTATGGATGATATTTTACGCGAGTATATCGGAAAAATATGTCACGTTAACATAGATGACATAATTGTTTATTCAAAAACATTAGAGGAAAATTATAACCATCTGAAAATAATAATTGATAAACTTAAGGGATCGAATATGAAAATTTCATTGGGGAAATCAAAATTTTATGAAAAAGAGGTAGAATTTTTGGGCTACGTAGTGGCTCAGAATGTAATCAAAACTGACCCAAGGAAATTGGAAACTATAAATGACTATCCTTTGCCTAGAACGTTAAGACAACTTCGAAGCTTCCTTGGAATAGTAGGATATTACCGGAAATTTATAAGAGATTACGCAAAAATAGCTAAACCATTGACAAAATATTTTTTAGGGGAAAATGGAAAAGTATCTTAACATATGTCCAAGAAAATTGAAATAGATTTAGATGAACATGGTGTACTTACTTTTGAAAAACTAAAGAGTTTATTATCTCAACAGGTCGAATTAGCCCAGCCTGATTTTAATAGGAAATTTATACTCACCACTGATGCCTCTAATGAAGCAGTAGGTGCTGTCCTCAGCCAAGATGGCAAACCTATTACATTTATATCGAAAATATTAAGTTCAACTGAACAAAACTACGCAACACATGAAAAGGAACTTTATGCTATTGTATGGGTATTAAATAATTTAAGGAACTACCTTTATGGTGTAACAACACTTCATCACCCATTATCCCATATTGCTTATTACTACAATTATCTTATTATCCTACTTATTAATTACCATACTATCCTACTTATTAATATTACCTTAATTATATACCTAGCCTACTTACTCTAATTATAATACTTATTATACTTAGTGTACATATATCCTTCCTACTCTTTAGTATATTAACCTACATATTAACATAAATTATAATAACCTACATTGACCTACATGATCTCTTAATAAAGCTGATTCAATCAGTCTGCATTAAACTATTGAAAGTGAAAGAAGTTTTTATTAATTGATAGTTCGCGACTACATTAACCACATGGCGACCGTGACGGTGTTATAAAAAAAAGTTAATTAAAGTTAATAAATTTAAATATTAAAAAGTTAATAAATTTAAATATTAAAAAGCTAATAAATTTAAATATAAAAAAAAACTTTTACGAACAAATTGAAAAAAAAGAAAGAAAAACAATTTTGATGAAAAAATTAAAAAAAAAGAGTACAGTTTTAAAAACTATAATTAATAAATTTAAATATTAAAAAAAAGAAAAACAACTTTTATGAACAAATTAAAAAAAACAATTTTGATGAAAAAAATTTAAAAAAAAATAAGTACAGTTTTAAAAACTACAAGTAAGTGGGGTGATTTTTGGCGTGAGTAACGGTTTTTTTCCCTTTTCAAAATGGCAGCAAGAGTATGGAACATTCGTTTGCACAAAAACTACAAATTTTAAGAACAAACAAAAACAAAAAAACCCAATAAGCAAAAAAAAAAGAAATAGAGAGAAAGAGAGAACATTTTTAAGAACACAAAAGGAAAAAAATGTAAGAGTTAAAATAAAAACAATTCAAGAGGACAAAGAAAAAGCTGGAAACTACAAATATTACAAAAGCGAACGCGAAAATTACACATCTTAGAATGAAATAAATAATAAGAGAGACAATTAATAAGAAAAATAACTACAAAATAAAACGTCAAAAGTGGATCTACACCAGTGATGTTCATTGCATGGGACAATTGTCCCCTGCTCAACTCACATGTATTCTTACGCTCTTGCCTTTAGTCGTCACTGAAACAGAGACGAATGAACACGTGTGGCGGATGTGTGCTGATTTTTCTTTAATGCACTGAAAAAAATTAATAGCAATATACGAAAAATATTTTATGATAATACAAGATCTATAAAAATCTTTAATAAACCTAATAAAAAAAACGCATTTTTTAATATAAAAATTGAAATGTTTTTAATATTTGAGTCCGATCGTTCATTCATTTATTCCGATCGAATGTATTGTATTTTTTCCTTCGAAAAATAGCATTTTTTTAATAGAATATCATAATAAATCCATACATATTACAGATATTTTATTAATATGTAAATATAATGAAATCATTAATATTGATGGAAAAAATTTACAACTTTTTGTTTTTTATAAAATGAAAAAAGCCACCCTAATGTATATACTATGTATTTATTATTTTTCTTTCAAAAATTTACTTTTTGTTTAATTCATATTTCTTTAAAACTGTTTTACACATATAAAAAATAAATTCATACAGATACTAACACTGCTATTAACTCATTGAACATTTCTTACAGTGCAATTCTCATTTTCTCACCAACACAACTACATTTTTATTTTTGAACAGCACTGATCTACACTACAAATCAAAATACAAAAAATAAAACAAGTGTAAAGAAAAGAGCAAAATGTCTTATAGTTAAATGAAAAAGGAATAAGACAAAAGTTTGTAACCATCAAGAGTAAAACAAAAAAATAGAAAAGAAACAAAAAAAAAAAAAAAACCATAACTAGCAACAAACAATGAAAGGAAAAAAATGTTTAAAAACTATTGAAAAAAAAAGTTAAATACAAAAACAAACAAACAAAATAAAAAGAATATACACTGTATCACAAAATGTAGTTATTTTATAACAACCAAAATACAAAATCATAACAGGTGACAAACAAAATAAAATAATAATGAAAGACAAAATTGTGTATGAGTTAAAAAAAAAAAACAAAAAGAGAACAACGATAAACAAAACAGAGATCCAAATAAATGATTTCATTAAACTTATGTTTATATTAAAAAAAAAAAACATGGTTTAAGTCAACAAAGTATAAAAAGAAAACAATTGTTTTGCGGTTTTAAGAAGTGTCAATGTTTTAATATAAAAACAAAATAAACTAAAGTATAGTCATCTTTGTCATCACAATCATCATTATCATCATCTTCATCTTTATCATCACAATCATTATTGTTATCATCAACATCATCATCATAGTTTTCATCACCATCATTTTTATCATCAACATCATCATCATAGTTTTCATCACCATCATTTTTATCATCAACATCATCTTTATCATCACCATAATCGTTATCATCACACTCATCATCATCGTTGTCATCGAAATCATTACACCGTTAACATCACCATCATCATTATGTATTATTACAGGCGAGGAGATAAATATAATCACAGTTTGTAAATTATTTTTTCCTGGTTATATATATTTCATCATATTTAATTGTACTTTAATATTATTATTATTATTATTATTATTATTATTTATATCATTATCATTATTATTATTAATATCTCTTTAATTACAATACTAATATCATTTTGTATCTATTATTTTCTTGAATTAGCACAAGAAAAATTTCTATACCAAAATATTTGAAAATAATCAGTATTTTTCCCAATATTTGATTTCTCTCAAGAAAAAAAAAAACATTAATTACATTAGCATATTTAATACAATTTCTAAATTATTGAACTAAATTTAAATATAAAAATGTAAATATACATTCCTATACAATGGACAAATTGCAAAAAATAAATGTCTTCCTTAAATAATTTCCGAATTGATCAATTTAACAACTTAATTTCAATATCTAATAAAATTAAGAAAAGGATTTTACAAAACCGTCCTATATCTAGTAGGCAACAGAAAATCGATGAATACATCAGGTTGCTAATTGACAATTATAATAATATTTTGCTTTATACAAAGCCATACAATCAATGGTTAGTTGATCCCTAAAAAACTATAGTACAGAATAGAATACTACATTGTAGGGAACTACTAGTAAGATGCTTTTGTAAACTCAAATGCAAAATTAGAGTTCCGTTTGGGGTAAACCTGTTCGAAGTTGTCCAGAACGAGGTAATGACAGATTCTGGTTCTAAAACAGACAGTTCTGAGGAAAACGAAGAACATAAAAATATAAATTTGGGAAAAATAGAAAATATTACTGACCAACAATACAGGACTTTTGAAAAAACAATTGGATACAAGATGGCTTCCATAGAAGAAAAAACTAAATTTATTTCTATGTGTTCAAACATTGTTAGAGAAAATTACAATGGAGACCCGCTAACGCTCAATTCTTTTATTGACAAAATTAACTTAATCAATGAATTGACTGCAGAAAATTTGAATACGTGTTTTATTTCTTTTATAAAGTCCAAGCTAGATGGAAAAGCTAGAGAGGTTCTGTCGGAAAACATTTTAAATATAGAACAATTTAAAGATACGCTTAGAAACAGAATAAAGCCAGACAACTCTAAAGTAGTAGCCGGTAGGATTGCAGCTTTGCACATAAAAAATAACAACTATACGGAATTTTCAAAGAATGTTGAAGACTTGGCAGATGCTCTTCAGCGTTCATTAGTAATAGAAGGGATGACAAAAGTAAAAGCACAAGAGATGGCTATTGAACAAACTGTAAAAATTTGCAGAATAATGCTAAGTCACAAATGGTGAAAGCAATTATAGCATCAACGGTTTTTAACGAACCTAAGGATGTGGTTGCAAAACTCATTGTGGAGGAATCGTCAACTGAAACAGAGCGTCAGGTATTGACAATGCGTTATAGTAAGTCGTATCGCGGACATAGTAGAAACAATTTTAAGTGAGTTAATCACAATAATTCTTATGGGAATAAATCTTTTAGTAACAAACGTACAAACAATTCAAACATGTACTATCGTAGTAACAGTAATTTTCGAGAACGTGGTAACAGCAATCGCGGTAGGAATAACAGTCACTACAGTCATGGCTCGAACAGCAATTCTCATAATAGACGAAATTACCCTGCTGACAGGACTTTAAACATGGAAGTGCCTCAGCAGGATGTGTTGAGGGAAGAAGACCAAATTTAGAAAATGAAAATAGTTTTAAATCAATATATAGCTTTAATTTGAACGTCTCCGACTTTATAAATCTTAATTGTACAGCATCTTACAAAACTAATTCATAACTGGTAGACACACAGGCTGATATCTCAGTCCTAAAGGTATCATGTTTGAAAGATAACCTAGTAATAAATAAACAGAACAACGTTAACCTTGTTGGTATAACTACGAATACCACAAAGCCATTAGGCACAATCAACGCAAAGTTATCAGTTTCAAAATATCTAATACCTCAAGTTCTTCATATAGTTTCAAACAATTTCAATATTCCATCAGACGGTATATTAGGAAAAGACTTTCTAAAAACAAACAAATGCAGAATTGACTACGATTCAATTACTGTTTCATTTTTCGTAAATAGTACCATAAAATGTACTACAGTACCAGCTATATAATACCTGAATATTGCTGAATGTTGCTGAATAATAGCGGCTAAAAAATTATATATCGTCACTTGAAATGCAAAAATGTTTAACAACACATTTTTCTAAAATAGTTTTTCATTGATTGTAGGGATTGAAACGGGATTTGCATTATCTCAATAACAGCTGATTGTCAATTTGGGAAAACAAAAATTTCAACAAAATATTTCTAAATCCATATTCTCTGACTAGTTTAAAGATGATATTTTTATTTTTTTGTGAGAATTTTATCGCCGGAAGCGATAATGATTTAACTTTATTTTAAATAAATACACTCCTTAAATGACCTATATTTTACTATTTACTGTTTTTATAAGAAATTAAAATAAAGTATTGTTTACATTTATTTTGTTCACTTTTCCGACATCACACGGAGTATGTTCAGTGTGAAAAAATGTCAGAGTATACAAAAAATAGTTAAACCGAAATTGAAGAGATTATTGAAGAGGTGCAAATTATCTTGTCAAATTATAAGGCAAAAAAAAAGCCATAAATTATAATCAGGAGATAGACTAACAATAAGTCTATTTTGTATTCTGAATCAAGGAATTTTTTGCAAAAATTATATGAAAACATTCCTTACATATGGAAAAACTTTCATAAATTTTAAATAGCGTATTTTATATAAATAACGAAACATTCATTAATATTAATTTTCATTAATATATAAATTATTTCAATAATTTTATTAATTTTTATGGACTTTGTAGTTTAATTTGACTAAAATATTTTAATTTATATATGAACAAAAATCAAAATTGTTTCAATATTGAAATTTTTCGATTTTGGTCACACGTGTAACACTTAAGTGCTAAATGTTCAAAATCTTAGTTTCCTATGTCCTTTCCTCTCATTTTTATGATTACTTAAATTTTAAAAATATTGATTAAAATTATTTAATTTCTTTCCGTTCTTTATGAAAATGTTAAATGCTTTAGTATCACCAGAAAAAATAAAAAATTCTGTTGTTATCCCTTTTTTAATTTTTGATGGCGATATGAATGTGTTAAAAATACTCCGATCTGCAGAGTTACCTTCGTCGTGCTTTTTTTGTTATCCACAAACAAAGTAAAAAAATCCCCAAAAATCCACCAAATTAGAGAACAATAACATTTTTAGTCAAAAGAGCTTCAATTCTTAGTAAAATTTAAGAGACTTAAAACATTTATAACAAAAATTGTTTTAATCTGTGTTATTTGTATCAAAAATTCTATTGAGATGAAAGACCTTGGTTAATACTGTAACAATTGGTTAATACTATAGCAATATTTTCGATAAAAAAAGAAAATGTTTCGCAAACATATCTTTAGAGAATTTTTAAAAAATGCTGTAAGTTCGGATTCAGAAATAATTCATGCACTAAAAGATGGGTTCCTATGTCGCCTAATACCATAGTTGCCCTGGGACGGGTCCCCACTTCAATAGTGTTCATGACGGCTACAACACGTAGCCAGCTTAAAAACGGTAGCCTTTTCTGTTAATCAAAATTTGTTCATTGTAACACCAATATAACAATAAAGATAATTTGATATCAAGCAATTAGACTTCAAATACTGCTTATTACGTTTTAGGGTAACCTAAAGTACGGCTTCTAATTGATTAATATTATAGCAAATGAAATATTGAATATAAATAAATATTTGCATTAAGGCACAAAAGGTAACATGTTAAAACTTATGTAAAACCTTTAAAACCCTTTTCAATGGCTTTCTTACTTACAGAAAAGAAAAAAATATTTTTTTATTCAAAAATACAATTTAGCAAACAAAAGATAAATAGAAAAGATCGTTTCGAAATTTAGCTAACTAAAGAATAAAAATATATTTCAAGAATATTTCATATTATAAAAATATTTCATATTTTATTTTATTATTTTCAGTATAAAGCTACTTTGATAGTTTTTAAGTCGTATAAATTGTATGTAAACAAATGATTTATGTAAACAAATGAATTAGTTTTTAATCACTTTTGCTATTTTATTTCCACTAATAATGATTTGTTTTTCATTTGTATTAGTGTCAACTAATGGTAATGAAATATTCCCAAGAATGCATCAAAACACGTGAGACATTGAAAAAATCGTTTAATTTAAATCGTTTTTATTTAAATTGCAGTAAAAGCTTTGTTATTAATAGTTTCTTGTACTTCATTATTCTATAATAATATCATTTTAAAATGTATTAAATATCTATTTATAAATATTAATTTTTTTTAAAATAAATTGATAAACTGTATAAAATATAAATAAAAATGTAAATATAAAATATATATAAAAATGTAGTATAAATAAAAAAAAAATGTAAAAAAATTTTAAATTTATAACAAAAACTAAAAAATTTACTTGTTTTAATTAATTTTTTTTGAACGAAGAGGGGTTTTCTACCTATTTTTTATGAGTTTCAAAGCAATAGAAAAATATTAATGAATTCAAGTAAAAAGCACTAAAAATAAGTTTATATTTGTTGTCGCATATGTAACTAAATTGTAAGTACATTTATAAACTTACTTCTAGTGGCATTTATTGTATTCAGTGATTTAAATTATTCAAACAAAATATTTTTTTTATTAAAAAATACAAAATTTTTTACAAAGTACTAGTAAAGAATTTATTCTAAGTAAGGTTTAATATACTAAATTTTAGTACTTTTGAACTACTAAGAAGGAAAATTGTAACTTAATAACAGTATGTCACTTCCTCATGTAAGTTTCAGTAAGTTTTTATTTTCAAATTGTAAATGAATATTTACTTAATGGAGCGAAAATATTACCCAAATGCTGGAAGTTTTTACCTTATTACAGTTAAAAAGTTCAAAATTTTAAACCAAAACTGAGCATTTATGTACTTAATGATAATACATTTACCTAGAATGTGGTTCATATAGATCAGATTTTAAACTAAAAATGAGGGATCTCATTAAAATTTAAATCAAATTTACTTAATTTTAGTTATTTTTCTTAAATTTGAACTAAACAAACGTAATTTTTTCCCCCAATGTGAATACTGATATTTTTTTTGTTAGTGTTAGTATATATTTACTAAATTACAGTAGTTTACGAACAGAATGCATGTAATTTTTACCTGAATCTGGTTAAAAGTATAAAACTGTAAACTAAAAATAAACACATTTAACTCAAAGTTTGGTAGAAATATAATTCTATTTAGTAATTACATACTAAATGGTAGAACATTTACCTCAAATGAGCTTCATATACATTCGATTTTAAACTCAAAAAAGAAAGACATACCTTCAAATTTAATTCAAATAAACTGAATTTAATAAAATTTGTTTACATTAAAGTTTAATTTGAACTTAACAAGAGTAATTTTTTTTTGCCAATGTACATTTGGATAGTTTTTATTTTGTTAGTGTTTGTACATATTTACTTTATCGCAGTAAAATATGAACAGAATACAAGTAAATTTTACCTGAATCCGGTAAAAAGTATAAAAATGTTTACTAAAAATAAGTGCTTAAAACACAAAGTTTAGCAGAATTAAATTTATTTTAGTATCTGTATACTAAATGCAAAGTAATATTTCTTATATTATAAACTATTTTTAAAACTGATTAAACTAAATTAATTTTTGTTTTTACGATTAGTTCAATGTTATTCCAATATACTAAATTTTTATTTAGGATAACTAAAATAATTCAGCATCGAGTTCATTAGTTTTACTGGAAGTAAGTAAAATCATGAACTTGTGAAGAGTAAAAGTGTCTTTAGCACTAAATCATGATCAATTTTCTTCAGTTTTAGCTCAATTTGGTAATTTTTAGTTCATTTTTTTTCTGGGTGTACTTTTAGTACCGAAAAAAGCCCAAACAACAGCAAAACATATCGTATGTGCGTAGATTTTAGGTCTATAAACAAAAAATTAATTGCTGATAAATTTCCATTGCCGAGAATGGACGACATACTCGATAACCTAGGTCGTGCTAAACACTTTTCTATAATCGAATTATACTCTGGTTTTCACCAAATTCTTCTTCACGAAGACTCACGTCTTTCAGCACAGATCAAGGGGCATTCAGATGGAAAGATCTACCATTTGGATTGAATGTAGCACCAAATTCATTTTGACGTATGATGTCGATAGCGTTGTCTGGTTTAGAACCAAACAAAGCTTTTTTATATATAGACGACGTAATCGTAATTGGTTGTAGCAAGCAACATCATTTAAAAAATTTAAGAAATGTATTTGACATATTAAGAAAGTTTAATTTAAAAATCAACCCTCATAAATGCAATTTTTTTAGACCGGAAGTTACATTCCTGGGCCACAGGTGTACTTCAAACGGACTTTTACCGGACAATACAAAAATTTCAGCAATTGAGAAGTACAGAATACCAACAGATAAAGACGCGGTTAAACGTTTTGTTGTATTCGCAAATTACTATAGACGTTTTATACCAAATTTTGCTTCTATAGCAGCTCCATTGAATAACATTACACGCAAAAGAATAAATTTTGTATGGGATGAAAAATGCCAACAATCCTTTGAGAAAATTAAAATGGAACTAGTTTCACCAAAGATACTCCAGTATCCAGACTTCTCCAAACAATTTATAATAACAGTTGATGCCTCAAAATCCGGATGTGGTGCAATCCTTAGTCAGAACTTTAATAATCATGATCTTCCAATATATTACGCGTCCAAAGCTTTTAATGGTGCGGAAAGAAAAAAACCGACCATTGAGCAAGAACTTATTGCCATCTAAATTGACAAACATACGACTCAAACTCTCTGAATATAATTTTGTAATTTGGCACATAAAAGGGAAAAACAATGTTGGTGCCGATGCACTATCTCGTATCTCAATTGACGAGTTAAGGAACGAGATGAATTCTGAGGCCATTTTAGCCATGACAACCCGCGCAATGTCAGGGCAAAATGAAACAAATAAAAAGCCACTACGAAGTTATACTACTGAAGCATTGAAAGTATATGATAAATTTCCACGGGAATTTAACAAGAAAATCGCGAAAATAAAATCAGAAATATTTTACAAGACGAAAAGATAACTGATATTATATTGAAAATGTACAACAAATTTAAATTAATCGCAAATATTAATATTGTTAACGAAACATTGAACTTAGAGGCAATGCTTTTGAGGCTACAAAAAGAGGCCAACAATAATAATATTTACGCAGCAGAATGGTAAAGAAACGACCCATTTTTCTCAATTCATACTATTCAAGATTTAAGAAACCATGGTAACAAAACAATAAAATCACTAGAAATTATATTAGTTGACCCAATCCAAACAATAATTGAACAGGCTTACATAAGTGAGAATATAACGGACTGGGACACCTACTTAAGGTATTTTTCATTTTTCCACAACACCACTACGAATTCTGTATTCGATAATAAATATACACCATATGAATTAGTTTTTGGTAAAAACGTAAATATGCCAAATGATTTAAATCTGGATGAAATTGATCCCATTTATAATGTAGAAAACTATAGCAAAGAGGCTAAATACCGTTTGCAAAAATCACACATAATGATAAAAAAATATTAGAAAAACAAAAACTTAAAAATAAGGAATTATATGATAAATCAGCAAAACCCAGTAACTTTGAACTGAATGATAAGGTATTCCTGAAAAAAGAACCTTATTAAAAATTAAAAAACATATATGAAGGTCCATACATAATAACAAAACTCCAAGGAGTAAATGTAACAATTTATGATGAAGAATCAAAGAAAAGTAAAACTGTACATAAAGATAGAATAAGAAAAGCTTAACTGTAAAATATAAAAAAAAATATATATTAAACAGCTTGATCAACTGATTTATTTTAACATATTTTTTTTTCTTTCAGAAGGGAGGTGTAACAACACTTCATCACCCATTATCCCATATTGCTTATTACTACAATTATCTTATTATCCTACTTATTAATTATCATACTATCCTACTTATTAATATTACCTTAATTATATACCTAGCCTACTTACTCTAATTATAATACTTATTATACTAGTGTAGATATATCCTTCCTACTCTTAAGTATATTAACCTACATATTAACATAAATTATAATAACCTACATTGACCTACATGATCTCTTAATAAAGCTGATGCAATCAGTCTGCAATAAACTATTGAAAGTGAAAGAAGTTTTTATTAATTGATAGTTCGCGACTACATCCACCACAATGGCAGTTCGAATTTCGAAATTCACACAGACCATCAGCCGTTGACATTTGCAGTTTCTACACGAAACCCTAATGCAAATATTAAAAGATGGCGCTCTTTTATAGAGGAATTTTCGCCGAAAATGATTTATAAGCCAGGTGTTACCAACATGGTAGCTGATGCTCTTTCACGCCAATAGTTAAACAACATTTCAGACGAACAATCTTTACATGATACTCAACATTCCACTGAAAGCAGTGATGACTTTAATATTCCCGAAATTTTTAAACCCTTAAACGAATTTAAACAACAAATTCTGTTGAGTAAGGCAAATTTTACAATACACTAAATGATAATAAATTTTGGAAGAACAAGACATATTATAGAATACGACACTAGGGAGAATCTCAAGACCATTCTTTTGGAATTTATTCAAGCAAATTTAGTTACTGCGATACATTGTACGCAAGAGGATCTCTATGATTTTAAAGAGACTGTCAAAGGTGTTCTTACGATTAAATTTGTATACACCAAAATATTTCCCATGGACGTAATAAATGTTGATGACCAACAGGACATTATACAAAACACTCAATTCCGAGCTCATCGGAGCTGTGGAGAAAATCACAAACAAGTATATAGGCAGTACTATTGGCCAAAGATGGCTTATCATTTTAAAGAATACATTAGACATTGTGGCATCTGTAATAGAAATAAATATGATAGACACCCACAGAAAGTCCCAATAGGAGAGGCTCCGATTCCCGAGAAGGAGAAGGAGTACCTTAATATAGATATTTTTTATGCAGAAGGTTTAAAATTTATAACTTGCATTGATGCATATTCCAAATTTTTAATCATTAAACATATTGAAGAAAAAACTAACCTAGGAGAAAAAGTGTTAGACGTACTACAGGGCTTTCCAAATGCAAAGAAAATTACACTCGATAATGAACCAGGCTTTCTGGCCGCCCAATTCAAATCACTAATGCAACGATTAGGGATTGGACTATATTATTGCACACCACGTCATAGCACGTAGAATGGTCAGGTCGAAAGAGTCCATTCAACCATAATAGAAATAGCGAGATGTATCAAAGAAGAATTTTACCTCTTAGAGATACAGAAATTTTCTATAGAGCAGCCCGACAATATAATCATTCAATTCACTCAGTCACCCAAGATAAACCAACAGATATTCTTTTCAATAGGGTACCACATAATTTAGTGAAAGTATTGAAAAAGGCTCAGGAAAGAATGTTATTAAAAAATAATCTTAGCCGGGTAAAAACCTATCAACCAGGCGACATAATATATGAGAAAATTATAGGACAAAGAATCGAATTATTGTCAAAATTTAGGAAGCAGAAAAGTGAAGAAGACCTTGGTAATAAAGTAAGAATTAAATTTAGAAATATAATTATTCATAAGGATAATATAAGGACTTAGAACATGTTAGATAATGTATATTTTTTTGTTTTACAGAACATTAATTTTCTGTTTATACTTTTTGCAATATTGGGAGTTTGCAAAACGGAAGTTTAAATATTGGACTATACGAATTCGCAATCGATCTCGATCCATCTAGGGCAAGCGAGACTACAGAATGGAAATTTTAAACTCATCCATATTTTGGAATTAGACGAATATGAACGGGCTGTCGACATTTTGAACAACGAGATTCAAGGGAAAATTTTAAGAAACAGTTCGATATTTCCATTCCTACTTCATGACATCAACCAACTGAGAAACCAGTTGAGGAGAATGAAGCCACGGACAAGACGTTCAATCGATATTATAGGAACAGCTTGGAAATGGATAGCTGGTTCGCCAGATCACGAGGACCATGAATTTGTTGTGAACAGAATAAATAGACTAGCAGCAGCAGCATCCGACGATATTATACAATTTTAGAGCGAATGGTTTTCTATGACATTGCGTCTTAGAGCTTGGCAGTTTTGAAAAGAGTTAAGAATTATATTTGTTCTTAATGTATGAAAAACAAAATTTTCGCCTGTGGCGCAAACTTCTACAACTAATAATATAAAAAATACATTAAAAATTAAAAAAAATCGGGAGGTTTTTAGTAAAAATTTTCGCCTGACATAGATTTTCCGGTCACGATAATGTCGTAAAGATTAGTATATAACCAGATATTGTTATATATGATAAAATATAAGGTAATTTTAAAATAAAACAATGTAATATAATTATATATGCTAATGCTTACTGACATGTATTTATATATGATAATATATTATTATACAATACGATTATAACTAAACTTTTTACTCGGGAGACCGAATTCAAATCTTGGCGAGAATTTTAATATATTTTTTAATTTGAAATTTTTTTATACGTTTTTAGTGAACTTTATTTCGTATATATTATATTGTTGGGTCTAATCTGATACAATTCGATCTGAAATTTTTCGGAGAAATTTGGACCTTTCCTAATACCTAAATACCTGGATCTAATTTGATCTGCCATATCTCGGATCAATTTAGATCCTTCTAAATCCCCAAACATATTGCTGGATCTAATTTGATCTGCCATTTTTCTGAACAATTTCGATTAGCTAGATATTAAAGAATATCAAACTAGATAAGATTAAATATTGCGACAGATCATTTTGTTTACTTGGGTATTTTTAGATATACTATAAGATATAATTATATATGGTACAATATTTGCAAACAATTTTGAGATATTGTTATATATTCTTTCATATCTAGAGTATTTTTAATATTATGTAAGATATAATTAGATGTAAATATATGTGGTTAATAATAATTTTTTATAATAATTTTTTTTGTGTTTTTATTTTTTTGTTCTATATTAATATTTTTTACAAGGCCTAAAAATTTTTAATGGATATAATTATATAAAATCAGATAAGTACAGAACCAATTTAGTCCCATTAATTTAGCCATGATAGGTAAAAATTTTTCCCATTTTCCTTAAAATTTCCCAATATATAATTATAAATAAGTAGCGAAAATATATTTATATATTATACAATTATACGAAAAATGTAGTCTAATAAAGTCAGCGACACACTGCTGAGTGCTAAACACACTACAACTCTGGCAGTCCAAGTTCAATTCCTATCAAAGGCATTGCTTCTTTAGGATTTTAATATTTTTTTTAATTTAAATTTTTTTAATACGTTTTTTAATAAACTAAATTATATTGTTGGATTTAATGTGATACAATTCGATCCGACATTTTTCGGATAAATTTGGATCTTACTTATCCCTAAATAGGTTGGTGGATCCAATTTTATCTGCAATTTTTTGGATAAATTTAGATCCCTCTTAATCCCCAAACATATTGTTGGATCTAATTGGTCTGTCATTTTTCGGATCAATTTAGATCCTTCTAAATCCCCAAATATATTGCTGGATCTTATTTATATCCTTCTAAATCTTTAAATATATTGCTGGATCCAATTTGATCTGCCATTTTTCGGATCAATTTAGATCTAACTTAATCCCCAAATATATTTCTGGATCTAATATGATCTATCATTTTCCGTATCAAATAAGATAAGCTAGATATTAAAGAATATCAAATTGGATATGATTAAATATTGCGCCAGATCATTTGTTTTACTCGGGTATATAAAAAATAGCAATCTTTTAAATTTAAGTTGGTAAGGCAGTGTCCTTGATATGATTTGCAATGATGGACAAAAAACTAGAAACTAGCAAGTGTCATATAGGCTTTATGAACATATCAATTTAGTAGTTGATGTTGAATTTGATACGGTGAAATGCTGAGGAGGAGTTTGTTATTATGTATACTAAGGCTACTGAAATCGTAAACATGTATGGTATAGAGTCAGAGTTACCAAGACTGGTAGGTATACGAAAATACCGTTCAAATTAACTAACCGATGATCCATCAGAATATTGCAGATCAGTCGTATTCATTCCATATTTAGATGAAATAATCTCAAGTATGACAAATAGTTTTTCCGGTCAAGAAAATGTTAACAGTTTTGTGTCGAAAAATCGTCACATTAATTTTTAAGTTCAATAATAAATGTATACATTAGATCTCAGTCAATGTGATATTTAAGTTTTAAGGGTGGGTGCGAACCGGCTAAATAAAATCTAAACTCAATTCGGGTTTCTAAGTTTTTATGAATTTGAACATTTTTTTAAAGAAATTTCAAAACCTCTTGTCAATTTATATTTAGTTTAAAATTTATTTAGCACAGGGCCTAAATACTAATTTTTAATGAATTTAAAAGCTGTAAATTTTTTTTTTAATTCTTCATATAGGACGACAAATTTAGATTTTGAAATTACCAGCTTTTGAAAAAAAATTTATAGAAAAGGTATATTGGGCCCCCGAATCAAAATCCTGGGTACGCCTATGGCGGCAGTTATGCCATGTTTTGTTACTGATGCGTTATCAGCTGTTGTAGATGCTTCGCTACTGTTCAACAACTGCACAGAGTTTGCTTTTTAGATCATGTTCACCACAATAAAGATAAAACCACCTGATTATTAAAAATCAACTAAAACGAAAAAAGGCTTATTCCGCACTATTGCATTAGAAATTTTCAGTGCTGCCAAGCTGTGCTTTTTATGGATGTTTTTTACTTTTATTATGTTGCAGCAAACAAATACTTACACAGACAAAAAGGATTCTTGATGAAAACCGAAGAATTCGATGGTGTTAATAAAATTTTTCTGTTGTGGCAGCAGAAAGTCAGTTTTTTCACTGTGAACGTTTGCGGCCTCAACAAAAATTCGGTAGTCATAACTGAAATATTCGGTTGTCCACAAATTATTGCAGTACGGCTATTTTAAAAAAACTGTCAGCATCCCCATTTAGGGGACAAATGTCACTGCGCCAAACTCTTACGCTGGGTTTCATACTCAAAGATTTGAGTTAACTTTTCTTTAACCCAAGAATTGCTGTTGTTTGTGTACAATTTTTTGCAATTTTTTTTTATTTAATTAATAGTTAAATTAAAGTACATAAAATCTTAGGAATGAAACTCGTGATATGATATAATCTGCAGAGTCCATTAATCCAGAATCAAGCATTTGTTACGTTAAAACATCTAAATTTTTTTATTTTATGAATTTATTTCAAAAAGAAAATATTTTTGAAATCTCTGGATGAGCTTTACCCTTTTTAATATATTTCATACATTTTACTTTTTGTAAATAATAATACTCCACGGGCTTTCCAACCAAATTGTCTAGAAATTGCTGCCCTTCTGTTAAGTGAGGAGATTGAAAAATAATAACAGCACCGGTTTGAGCTGTAGTTTGTAATACAATTCACAGTTGAATGAAAAGAGTATCAAATACCCGGAGCATATCTCAATTTAGTCTTCGTTAAAGCTTCACTTCGTATTGACGCACATTTAATAAACAAGAAGTGTGTACGCGTGCGCAGTTTGTAAAAACAAGTAATAAATAATATATTTGTGATCATTCAAAAGTCCATGGCAAAGAAAAGTTTTCGATCATGTTCACCTAGTTTCGTAGTTTCTATTAAATAATTAAATGTATTGATTTATTTGCAAATTTATTATAAATAATTATAACAATTAGGTGCTTTAAAGTTTTAACTACAATCTGCAGCCAATAAGTGAATAACGAAGAGCTGTCAAAGTCTAAGCAAAACTCCTACAAGTGTGTGTGGGTGAGTGCGCGTATTAAATATAAAAACAAAATTATGCAGCAGTGGACAAAGTTTTACGCGTCACCATGTAAGTAACCTCATTCAACATTAATTTTAACCCTATGTGAACCCTCCCACTTTAGTGAACGCTACTAATAAGATTATTACTTTCAATATGTTCAGTATGTTGTGGAAAATCATTTAATTTGAATGGATTTTAGCAAAGTAAAATTCAAAGTTGTAGTACATTTCTATATAGTTTGAATTTTTTTTTCGTTGTTTGACATTTCTTCTTTTGGATTTTATGGTCGTTTGATGACAATTTATTCATATCTTTATGTATGTAAGTATGTGTGTAGTATCTATAAATTGAATGAGTGAAAAAACACAACTGACAACAATAAACTCTCAATTCCCTCATATAGTTAACCCTCTAATGCCCAATGCCGCCAAAACGCGGTCTTCAGATTTTAAATAGTTTTTGGCTAAATAAAAATTTTTATTTAACCAATTTTATTACATTGATTGAAGTCGTAGTTATGCTTTTTATGCTTTCAAACTTTTTTTGTACAACGGTAATTTTCAAGCGAGAAGGATGTAAAGATAACCTTACATAAATTTGTAACTTTTTAAAATAGAAAAGTTATTTTAAAGATAGTTAAAAATACATTTACGCTCTAGCATAATAACAAAGCTAGTTCAGAGCAGTGCTGTTCAAAAATAAAAATATAGTTGTGTTCGTGAGAAAACTAGAATTGCACTGTAAGAAATGTTCAATGGGTTAATAGCAGTGCTAGTATCTAAATGAATTTATTTTTTTATTGAAAATATGAAACTGTTAATGTTCTGTGTAAAACTGTTTTAAAGAAATAAAAATTAAACAAAAATTAAATTTTTGAAAAGAAAATAAGAAATACATATATATATATATATTAGGGTGTCTTTTTTTATTGTATAAAAAACAAAAAGTTGAAGATTTTTGTAATCAATATTAAAGATTTCATTATATTTACATATTAATAAAATATCTTTAATATGTTGGATTTCTTATGTTATTCTGTTAAAAAAAATGCAATTTTCGGAAGGAGAAACAAATACATTTGATCGGAATAAATGAATGAACGATCAGACTCGAATTTTTCAAAACATTTCAACTTTTATTTTAAAAAAATGGGTTTTTTTTATTAAGTCTATTAAAGATTTTTATAGATATTGTAGTATAACAAAATATTTTTCGTACATTGCTATTAATTTTTTACAGTGCATTGAAAAAAAATCAGCATACATCCGCTAAACATGTTCACTCGTCGCTGTTTCAGTGACGACTAAAAGCGAGAGCGTAAGAATACATGTGAGTTGAGCAGGGGGCAATTGCCCCATGAAATGAACAGCACTGGCTTAGGGTCTCCTTTTCGCTCTAGTTTAGGTCTCCTTTTGCTCTCAGAGTTAGTAGGAAGCTAAACTCTTAATTTACAAAATTTCGTAAAGCGAAAATTGCCATAAGTTCTAAAATAACAATATTACACAGCAAAAACAAACATTACCAAGTAATTATCCGAGTAAGTAGCACACAAGCGGTTTTACTAGGTGTCAGGGTATTTACTACTTTTGTTCGCGATGTCCCAAAATACATTGGTCCCAAAATGCATGGGTGGTCATTACCCTCTCGCTTTCAGAAATAGTGAGAATACTGCGGCAATTCATGGTTGCTCATAGTGAAGGAATAAGTGGTTATACACAATAGTAAAGTTAGCAGTTACTCTTGGTAAAACAACAAATTATGGCACGCAATGGCAGAATCATTGGTTACCTAGGTGTTAAAAAATAAGTAGTTACCCATGAATTTAATTATAATTTGTCATAGAGACTATTAGCTTTTATAATTTTATTCTTAACGGTGTGGTAATACTTAATTAACTTTACCCATTAATGCATAAAGGTCTGCAACAACTTTTTGAAAATTATTTTTGCTATTTCGAAATTACATAATTGAATAAAACATTTTAGCAAAAAAAAAAAATGTTTTTACTAAAATGTTTTATTAGCAAAATTGTAAATGAAAATTCAAAAACTAATAGCCTGTTCCTCTATTTCGAAAGAACACGTTTGTTCGCTTTCTAAGCGAAAGAAAACTGATTTGGGTTTCACTAACTCTATTTCTATGCGAACGATGACTCGAACGACAAGTCGAATGAAAACGTAACTGTTTTTATACAAAATTTGGTTTCTCTATTTCGAACAGTGCGAACGCAAATGTCAAAATCAGTCACTTGCTATTTTTTGTCGAGTGAATATATATTTGATATTTTTAAAAACAAAATTAAGCAAAAACAAGTAAAAAAGGGCTAAATACCCTCCACCAATATCCTTAAAAGATGTTCTCTTCTGTTTTTGATACAAATAAATTTAAAAAATCTTTTGAAGTAAAATTATGTAGGTGAAAAAATTTTTTGAGGTAAAAACTTTTTTAGATGTGAAAAGAACTTTTTTGGCGGAAAAAAAAATTAGAGGTGAAAAAAAATTTTTAAGGTGAAAAAATTTTTTGTGGTGAAAAAAATTTTTGTTGTGAAAAATGTTTGAGGTGAATACAAAATATTTATTGCTAAGCGACTGGTGAAAAAATATGTTATGTACCAGTCGCTACTATGAAATTTTACTAAATTTGTATGGGCAATTTAGAGGCACCTTTACATTTTCACTAGTTTTTTTAAACATGGACTGCACAAAAAACACATTTTAAGGCATAGTTTTTGTCAAATACTCAATTTTGGTTCGGCTAATCGGAACTAGCTCTGCAGCTCAATATGCCTAATGGAGAGAATACACTTTCTGATGCGCCACGTGTTGATAAATAGTTGCAACGAATGTTCTTTCTTTAAAAAATTTAAGTGTGTTTGTCTAATAGAGAGAATACAGCAAAGAAATGAATTTATCAAAGAAAGAACATGAGTTGTAACTATTTGTCAATAGATGGCCCATCAGAAGGTGCAATCTCCATTACGCATATTTTGCTGCAGAGCTAGTCTCCATTAGCCATATTGTGCTACAATATTCAGTAGAGTATTATTGATTTTCTATTTTCTTCGTAACATAAATTAATATTTGCCAAAAACTATGAAAAATATATGTTTTATGTGCATATTACACCTTAATTTTTTAAATCATTATTCATTTAGATGTTTAAGAGCACAATATTGCACTTTTTCCATATGTATTTTTTTATAAAAGAAAAAATTAACATAAATATACATATAATTCTCAAAAATACAAATGGAATAAAAAAATACTATTTTCCTCTATGAAAATTTCTTTTTTGACATAAAAATGTGAAACAAATGCTTTTATTACGTCAAACATTTGAAAAATTGACTTTAAAATTATATAATAGTATACTAGCAACATCTGAATGCATTATAATTTAAAGTATGTAGTTAATTTAATATTTTTGGTAAATAAATTAATTGAAAGCCTAATCCAAGGCTATATCGCCATGGGGCAGGATATAGTTTTTATGTAATTCTGCGCCACCTATCCAAAAGTAGCGGCACTAAAGCAATTATGCATTTTGCTCTTTCTTTATATATACATTTCCTTGGGCCTAGCCATGGGGCAGGGTATTGTTTTATTCAATTCAGCGCCACCTATTCAAAAGTAAAGCAATTATGTATTTTGCTCTTTCTTTAGATATAAATGTCTTTGGTTACAAAAAAAAAATAAATTTTATGGAATGAAACGAAAAACCAACAAAGCTTAACAGAAAAACCCAATCTGGTTTACTATACGGAAAATCCTAAGAAAATGCATCGAAAAATGTTATGAAAATTTCATAAAACGATTTTCAAATAGTTACGTCTATCAAAATGCCGATGTTCTGCCCTTCTGTAGGTACTCCATGTCGTTGCAAGCCAGATTTGTTGAGAAACTTGCGCTACACGATAATATACTTGTCAGCCAAATATACGAAAGCGAGAAAAGCACCATCTGGGCTGGATCTACATATCTTTCTCCTGTCGGTATAATTCATTCTATATGAGCCCAGCCTCCGGCAATCATAGGGGCTGAAGATGATATACGTATATACTAAATTTTGCATGTCAATTTATGTAACAGAACTTTTGTTATTTAGTTTAAGCAATGTTATTTATTAAGTTTTAGTAATGTTATTTACAGAGGTCTGCTCTGTTAGCGACTTTAACAATGTTACTTTTTACGTTAACTTAGTTATTACAGTAACACACATATAGCTCTAATAATGTTATTATTCTCATAGTATGTAAGACAATAAATGTAACAGAAAAAAAAACAAGTAAGAGCGGCTAAATTCGGCTATGCCGAATCTTATATACCCTTCACCATGGTTGGGAAAAAACTGAAGTTTATATATGGACATATATGAAATGGACAGATTTATATACGGACGCCTTTAAGAGGAAATTAACCATTTAGTTTGGAGATAAAACTTGGACTCGGGAAGATTTATGGTTCCAGAAAATATGTATTTTAAAAAAATGTATGTTTTGGGCATAACTTTTTTGTATCTGAACCGATATTTCCGAGTTTTTCAGCTAATATGTTATACTAAAGATTTTCGATCTTTTGCTATATAAGACGTATCCATAGGTCATAATACAGCTCTAGAATAGTGTTTGTTGTTTGTGTATAAAAGGTTAAGAGGTGAAAGAAAAGAATTTCAACAAATCGTTAAAAGAAATCACTAGAACTGCATGTGTTTTATTTCTACAAAATAGTTTGATTTAGCTGGCAAATTTGCATTTAGGATTTTATTTCGCTTTTTTATTAGAAATATTTGTAATTTCTTTAGCTTAATTTTAAAAATTTGAAGGAAAATAGTTTATAATTTTTTTTATAAATTATTATAAGTTATGACCTAAAATAGTTGCACTCAAAGGTAAATTATGTATAAAATTTTCTTAATATGTGAGAAATAAAATGGTTTAAAAATCTTTTTATAAATTCTTTTAAATCGGTGCAAAAATAGAAATAAAACCGTTTGTATTTTGTTTGTATCAGAAGGTTTTTATACAAATTTTGATGTTTTTAGCCTATTTATGAATTATTTAATTATTAATATAAAATTTTATTTAAATTAATTATTAAATGTAAAAAAAAAAACAAAAAATAAACAAAAAAAAAAATCTTAACGAACCCGCGACCCTTCCACCTGTGGTGAAAGGTATAAAAACGTTTGTATTTTGTTTGTATCAGAGGGTTTTTATAAAAATGCTGATGTTTTTAGCCTATTTATGGATTATTTAATTATTAATATAAAATTTTATATAAATTAATTATTAAATGTTAAAAAAAACCAAAAATAAGCAAAAAAAAAAAAAAAAAGTCTTAAGAAAATAATAAAAAAAAAATGTAAAAAAAAAAGTGAATTGACCTCACCGAGATTTGAACCTCGAACCCCACGGCCTTAGAGAAAAAAAAAAGTATTTGTGACACAGCGTCTAGACAACTGAGCTATTGAAGCTCACACAAAATCATCGTCAATAGAGGTACATATATAAAAGTCTTCGTTCATTAGAGATTTGTTTAGTTTTTATTTAAATGACAAATCTTTATATGTGTTTGTTGTTTGTGTATAAAAGGTGGAGATGAAAGAAAAGAATTTTAATTATTAATATAAAATTTTATATAAATTAATTATTAAATGTTAAAAAAAAAAAAACAAAAATAAGCAAAAAAAAAGTCTTAAGAAAATAATAAAAAAAAAATGTACAAAAAAAAAGTGAATTGACCTCACCGAGATTTGAACTTCGAACCCCACGGCCTTAGAGAAAAAAAAAGTATTTGTGACACAGCGTCTAGACAACTGAGCTATTGAAGCTCACACAAAATCATCGTCAATAGAGAGAAAAGAATTTGAACACATGGATGTGTTGTTATGCTCAAAATTCTACATACATATTAAACAAAAGGGTGTGAAGATAAATACGTAGGTTAAATACGTTTCACAACTATTGTGAATGATATAAACAAAAAACAAATAGTAGTGTCGCCAACTTTTTTTTGCCTAGAAAATGCCAAATTTGACAAGAAAAGCGCTGAAACATATGGAAAAATAAAAATTTGAGATTTTACATGACATATTATTTTGGACTAAAATTTTTGGACATTTAAGAAAAAATAAATGGGGATACCGCTTGTCTGTGGAGAGATATGAGGTAGTGGATTCCAACGATGTATTCATCTCCTCCAGAATCGCTCTAGGTTTCGAGTTTTGCATTGACAAGAAAATTTATTTTTGAAATTTCTCATAACATTATTTAAAATTAAAATTTTTGGACATTTAAGAAAAAATAAATGGGGGTACCGCTTGTTTGTGGAGAGCTATGTGGGAGTAGATGCCAACGATGTATTCATCTCCTCCAGAATCACTCTAGGTTTCGAGTTTTGCATTTGACAAGAAAATTAATTTTTGAAATTTCTCATAACATTATTTAAAATTAAAATTTTTGGACATTTAAGAAAAAAATAAATGGGGGTACCGCTTGTTTGTGGAGAGCTATGAGGTAGTTGATTCCAACGATGTAAACCTAGAGTGATTCTGGAGGAGATGAATACATCGTTGGAAGCTACTACCTCATAGCTCTCCACAAATAAGCGGTAACCCCATTTATTTTTTTCTTAAATGTCCAACAATTTTAATTTTAAATAATGTTATGAGAAATTTCAAAAATAAATTTTCTTTAAAATGCAAAAATCGAATCCTAGAGTGATCCTGGAGGAGATGAATACATCGTTGGAATCAACTACCTCATAGCTCTCCACAAACAAGCGGTACCCCCATTTATTTTTTTCTTAAATGTCCAAAAATTTTAATTTTAAATAATGTTATGTGGAATTTCAAAAATAAATTTTCTTTAAAATGCAAAACTCGAAACCTAGAGTGATTCTGAAGGAGATGAATACATCGTTGGAATCTACTACCTCATAGCTCTCCACAAACAAGCGGTATCCCCATTTATTTTTTCTTAAATGTCCAAAAATTTTAATCCAAAATAATATGTCATGTAAAATCTCAAATTTATATTTTTCCATATGTTTCAGCGCTTTTCTTGTCAAATTTGGCATTTTCTAGGCAAAAAAAAGTAGGCGACACTACTATTTGTTTTTTATTTATATCATTCACAATAGTTGTGAAACGTATTTAACCTACGTATTTATCTTCACACTCTTATTAAACAAAGGGATTTTACTGGAAAAATTAGAGGTAGTCCTGGTTTTTTGCTAATATCTCAGCCATTTATTAACCGATCTGTCTGATTTTTAATAGCAAACAGAAATGGATCACATGTAACAGAAATAAAAAAGAATCAAGTCCTCATCATGTCTGGGTTCTTCGGAAAACCCATTTCAACACACAGACGGACAGACGGACATCGTTAAATCAACTTCGCTCTTCATATGGACCCAGAATATATATACTTTATAGGGTCTAAGATCAATATTGTAGAAATTACAAACGGAATGACAAACTTATATATACCCTTCCACCTATGGTGAAGGGTATAATAATAGATACAGAAAAATTGTACAAATTTGTATGCAATATTTAGACGTACCTTCACATTTTCACTCATAACTTTTGAACCGCTGAACCGATTTTGCTCATTTTAAATACCAAACTGCTCGGGAGGATGTTCAATAATCTGGGTAAAAATAGGCACCCGCGCTTGCGTCTTCGCGTGGTAATCTTCATTTCAACAGACAGACAGAAGGACAGACAGACAGACGGACATCGCTAAATCGACTTAAAATTGCATAAGGATCACGAATATATATACTTTATGGGGTCTTAAACCTATATTTCGACATGTTACAAACGGAATGACAAACTGATATATACCCTCACCATATATGGTGAAGGCTATAAAAAGCAATGAATAACAAAAGGTAAGTACAAAATAATACAAATATTTATAGTTTATTTAGAACTTTAAATTTTAGTTTAAAAAAATCAACAATGGACCAGCCGAAGACGCTTGTATTTTATATGAAAGAAAGGCCTGATTTTGCCAGAGGGACTCTGGTGTTCGGAGCAAACAAATTTTCCGCAGAGGAGGAACATTTGACCAGAAAACTTATTTCCGTTTTACCTCATATTACACTTTTGCTGGGTGGTAAAATGTAATTGTGTGTTGTTTGTGGCTTACATGTGCGCCAAGCAGCTCATATTTACATTTTTTATTTTTCAACTTTTATTTTACAAGAGCTAACATGACTGTAGCAGTGACCACACCGAACAGACAACAGCAACAGGCAACAGAAAGCCCTCCGAACAACAATCCCACCCACAACCAATCGATAACAAAAATTTTTACAAATAAACTCATTCTTAAATAAAAATTGATTTGCTTATTGTTATTTTTTTATTTGATTTGTTATATACAGCTGATCACTGTTAAACGGGGTTGTTTTTATCTTTAACCCATTTCGGCCCGCTACCCGATCCCGTTGGAATTTTTTCATGATTTTTGGAATACTACCTCTTGTTGACCTCATTAAGAAAAATTAAAAAAATCTTTGAGTTATCTCAATTGGTTTCCGAGATATGGCGTGGGTAGTTTCTACCCCTTGGGCCGTTGCATATACATAATATGCGTAAAACTAATAATAACAATAAAACAAATTTAGTAGAGAGATCATCAAGATTTATTGAAAAATTATTATTATATACAGTGAATAGTAAAAAGATATAATAGAATAGATATTTTATTGATGTTTATAATATTTACCAAAACATTTGGCGTGTAAATTTACTTTACATTTGACGCATATGAAGGGAGTATTTGACGAACATACTTTGCATCGTCTGGGTGGCACATCGTCACCACGCTTGCCAGGAAAATGCTTAATATGTCTAGAAGCATTGCTAGTACCAGGAACATTATTCAAATCCTGGTCAGTCTTCTCCTATGATAAAAGAGCTCGAGTGACTTGGCATCTGAATTCCAGTTGTGGCATTATATTACTTTTCTCAGTTTTTGCAACCAAGCAATGCAATTTACATGCACTAACCGTCATGTTGGAAAGGGTATTTGCAAAAACAGTTCACCACCATTTTTTCCCCCGTATGCCAATACGATAATTACCCAAAGCATTATCATGGAGGTCAACACCCCCCATACCTATGAGAGAGGGCGAAACAAATAGGAACAGATAGTAGGTTCTTGAAATATACATACATCGATTATTTTGTATCCTTACCTTCGTTATACTCCTTTGTCATTCGGGGAACGTTTATGTTTATATGTTTTTTTTTAGCTTGCGTTCAAACCGCTTTGCTGTAGCGAGTGGTTCTATTGATGAATGATTTGATAACATCGTAACAGCTGCATTATCTATCCATCTTATTACAACGAGCTCCTTGTCATGATCATACATTGCTGCATATTCGCCTTTTTTCATATTTTCAGGCAGCATGGCAGTTCTATTTGCCCGAACAGTTCCTGTCGCAAAGAATCCACGATCACTTAGTAGGCACATGAGACGAAAAGAAGTGAAAAAGTTATCGAAGAATATTCTGTGAGACGATGGTGATGAAATATTCTCCAATAGTTTGAGAACAACATCCGCGTCGTGCGGAGTTGCTGCTCCTCCATATAGTATGGACTGATACAAATATCCACTTGATGAGCACAAGCACCAAGCTTTAAACCCAAATCGAATAGGTTTGCCACGGATGAACATTTTGCAGGAATGTCTTCCAAAGTAGGGGATCATCTGTTCATCAACTGATAAATTATGAGCCCAAATTCCAAACTGCATAAATCGTTTGTTGCTTGCGTCAAAAAATGGCATAATCTTTGAATATTTATCAGACGTATCCAAACTGTTGTTATCCGAAAAATGGATGAACCTCTTGATTGCCTCAAATCTCGATCGAGGTAGCATATTGCGAACAATCGGAACTTCCAAGTCTGCTTGAAGTGACCAATATAACTTCCATTGCGGAAGGACATGGTAACCACTTAGAAATAAAATACTGATGAATCGCTTCAATTCATATTGTTGGAGTCCAAGGCTTGTATTTTGCTGACCAGTGTATTTGTCACTGAGCTCAATAATCATTGTACACAAGTCTTCATCTAAGAAAAGGACAAAGAGCACAGCAGTTGATTTTCCACCTACAACAAGAGAACGATTTATGGACATAATTTTATTATTAATTATAATAATATTATAGCTTCAACGTTAGCTGGTTCTTTGGAATATTTAAAGGGACGCTTACGCCAAGAAGCTGGGCCATATTTAGCTTGTGATTTAAATTTTTTTGGAGGTGGTTCGAGGCTTCTTTCAGTTTCTTCTTGATCTTCAGGGTAATTTTCGACGACTTCGTATTCTAATTCGACCAACCCAGCGATATCCATTACAAGTGGCTCGTTAAATTCGATAATTTCATCGTTAATTTGTTCAGTGTTACTTGTCTCATCTACTTCTGGTGGAATGTATACAACATTAACCTCTGTTGATCTGTGAACAGCTGTAGTGACTTCATCTTCTTCGTCCGATGAATTCAAGATTCCCATAATTTCATCCATTTTTAAAAATTTGTGTCGCATCATTTCCTATAAAATGTATACTTACCAAATAAAATGTATGGTTACAAAATATTTATTATTATACTTACCAATATTTAACGGAAATCAAACACAATCGAAAAACTTATATCAACGATGCAGTAAACAAACAGAACTGAACCGCACTGACCAAAACCATGTGATATAAAGTAATAGTTGATATGACATTGGCCCAAGGGGTAGAAAACTACCCATGCAATTTCAATATAAGAAAGCACCGTTATGTCAATAGTATACTGTATAAATCTATTTATATTTGCATACAACAAACCTTTTGCAGTATTGCACTACATACAATTTATCAAATTGAAGTGATATCACAATTGTACATGTCCTTTTGGGGAGTTTATTGTTTTATGAGGGGGTGGTGGGAGCTCGGCTGTTCATAGGGGAGTGGTTGATAGTAAATCACAGAAATCATTCTAAATATTTACAAAGTATCAACCAGTACTTTTTGCTGTGTCTAGTTTCGCAGAAATCTCGGTTTTAGTTCAGGGGTAGAAAACTACCCGTCTGGGCCAAAATAGGTTAAGCAGTTTAGTAGTATTTTTGGTACTTTTAAAGAAAATTGTAATAAATGCTTAAAATATATGATCTGGCATCGCTGTGATTTGTAAATGCGTAAGAAACAAAAACGATCGAAGGCTTTCGAAATAGAGAAACCCAAATTGACTCGAATTCGAGAGACTTGCTCTCGTTCGACTAGTTTTCTGTTCCATTGCGATGGAAAACATTTATAAGAAGTCATAGCCTTCTCGAATAAATTTTTTATTTTGAAATTTCGTTACGAATAAAAAAATATTACATTCTCCTTAAAGGTACACTATGCACTAAATTGTTGACTATAGATAGTGGTGGATCCAGCTCTTGCTTTTGGAGGTGGATAATTTTTGGTTTTTACACTAACAAGGTTTTAACTCTTTTTTTTTTAAACTTACCTTTAACTGAAGGTGGGAATGTGCGACGCACATTATCGTGCATGGGCGTCAGCGGTAAAACAATTTGGTGCGTAGTCGATTTTTGTCGTGACTTCGTGATTATTCCTTTTATTCGTTGTTTTATTTTTCGATTTTGTTACATGTAATTTACGAATATTGTTTTATTTTTCTTTACGTATTAAGTATGGTAACACTTCAAGTGGTTCAAGTGATAAAATAAATTCTTTTATGTTAAATTTTTCTAAATATTTTTTCAACTCTTATTTAGTGAGCGTGAGCGAAAATGTAAATTACTTACGTGATCGTGCGTGAGCGTGGATAGAAAAAAATCTTCGTGCGTAATTATGATTTTTTATGTGTTTCAAAATAATTTTTTGTGATGCCATTATAGTCAACTATTCAAAAGTAGGCTGGCACATTTTAAGCGTCAAAAATAAATTTTTATTTATGTTATTTTTTTTATAATTTTGGAGGACAAAACTTAAATTCAATATTAAAGTACTCAAAATACTATTGTAAAATCATTTAAATTTTATTTCAATTAGCAATAGAGCAAATAAAATGTTATGCAAAATTTAAAATTTTAAAATGCAGATTTACATTTTTTATTTATTTAATTGATTTTCTTGTTTTAATTTTGAAATTTAAATAATTTTGGATTACAACTTGTTTTGCATATATTTGCATACGCTCATATGTTTTCATGGTATAGAAAAACTCTTTATAGGCAATATGTATTTTACCGCTAATCCATGCGGCTCCACAGAGATATGAAATTCAAAGTTTAAAAAAGGATTCATTGCGTTATTAATATATTTTTTTAATTACATTTTTATTTGAAAAATGATTTCTTGTTTTTAAATAAATTAAGCTTAATTGATAATTTTCAATGAATTTCGAAGAAATTTCGCGAAAAAACTACATTTCATGAAAGAGGTAAAATATGATCTAATGTTTTGCATTTTTGAAATTATAACCTTTAACCATTATTGAAGTCTCTGGTGACAAATTTTATAAGACATATATAGATAAATTAAAACCATTCTCGTAATACATACAATATTTTAAACACATATTCCGAATATGAGGCGAATCAGGCCATAGATACTCATTTTAGTAAATATCTAGACTTACCAAATATATATTCTGGATATGAGCTAAATTGAACTATAAATACAAATTTGGGGATTACCACGACCCCAGCGCCACCTATCGGACACAAAAGAGTTATGAAAATTAAAGACGGATAATTTTAATGGTTCAAGATTTACACGCATCAATGATTTTATGTATAGAAGATATATTTATTTTTAAATTCGTTAAAAGCAGCCGTAATTATGTTCGATCATGCCAGAGCCTTAAAACTTCACATCGTCATTTAGGGTTTTGGCCAAAAAATTCTCCATAGTGGTTTAGTTCAAAGTCAATAAAAAAAATACCAAACAGCTGATTTCCAAATCACGTTCACTATTATTTTATTTTTGGGAACAAGTGCAGAAAGAAAGTCTAACAATACAAAACTAATTTTCAAATTAAAATCCCATTTGTATTTAAAAAAAATACCCAATAAGAAAACATTTTCCTCGAAATAGCAAGATCTCAAACTAAAAGCTTTGACATGTTTAATTATCTTTGCTGCTTTAGAATTTCACTACTAGATGAGAGTAAGAGAATAACGCATTTCCAAACCAAATCGTAGTCTTATTAAGAGTTGTCACTATTACTATTACCATTAACATTTTAATAGCCTGTGCCTCGATTTCGAACAAAAAACTTATAGAACGAAAGCAATTCACTCGAATTCGAATCAATTTGGGTTTCTCTATTTCGAAAATCTTCGATCGGCTTTACTTACGTGTGTCAATTTTTATTTTTTACGCATTTACTAATCACAGCGATGCCAGATCATACATTTTTAGCATTTATTACAATTTCCTTTAAAGAACCAAAAATACTACCAAACTGCTTAAGGATAAAAACAACCTACAGTATTTGAGAAAGTGTTTATATGTGAAATTTTTTGTTATGGATTGTTTGTGGGTGGGATTGTTGTTTGGAGGGCTTTTCTTTTGCCTGTTGCTGTTGTCTGTTCGGTGTGGTCACAGCTACAGTCCTGTTAACTCTTGTAAAATAAAAAATGTAAATATGAACTGCTTGGAGCAAACGTAAGCCACAAACAAAAATTTAAGCACACTTACCTTTTAGCACTCAGCAAAAGCGTAACAGGGGGTGAAACGCAGTTAAGTTTTCTGGTGAAATTATCATCCTCTGCGAAAAATTTGTTTGTCCTTCTGGAAAAATCAGTCCATTCTTCCATATAAAATACAAGCGTCTTCGGCTAGTCCATTGTTGATTTTTTTAAACTGAAATTTAAAGTTCTTAATAAACTACAAATATTTGTATTATTTTGTACTTACCTTCTGTTATCCATTGCTTTTTGCTTTATTTTGTTTTTAAAAATATATATTCACTCGATAAAAAAATAGCAAGTGACTGATTTTGACATTTGCGTTCGCCCTGTTCGAAATAGAGAAACCAAATTTCGTATGAAAGCAGTTACGTTTTCATTCAACTTGTTGTTCGAGTCATCGTTCGCTAGTAAGCAGAGTTAGTGAAACCCAAATCAGTTTTCTTTCGCTAAAAAGCGAACGAACGTGTTCTTTCGAAATAGAGGAACAGGCTATAAATAACTTAATTAGCTTAAAATTTTGTGGCGGGGGGTATATCACTCTCATACTCTTCTTGGATCCGCGCCTGACTATTGAACAAAATATAATGTCAATAAACTACATAAAAACGACAACAAATTTTAGACTTAACTAATAGTTAACGCGGTGTTGAAACGAGAGTAAAAAATTTACTTAATTTAAATGCTTAATCAAAAGTTCCTTTTAAAGAAAAATTTTCTTATTTTAAAAGTTTGTATATGAAAAATATTTAAAAAAAATCTTTAACATGTATTAAAAAATGTAAGTTAGTATCGATTGTTCTGAAATATCAATTTTAATGCTGTTTCATATCTCAAACATTTACAACTTTTTAGAGCGAAAAATTTTGTTATCCGTTGTAAAATTTTTCAAAACAAATTAAGTCGTTATTTGGTTATTACATATAAGAACTTCTATAACCCAGTATATCTTCCATAGTAAGTTTTCAATGGCAAACATATAAGGTTTGTTTTTTTTCGAATTTTATATTGTATCTATATCAACCACTACTTGTAAAGAAAACGACAAGCCCACTGATTTGTTTTTATGTTTTCTAGGAAAGTCGGTTTTCTTATATGGACTTCGCCAGAACGTGAAATAGAGTATTTATATTCTGTTCCCTGCTCTACCTTTGCTAACAAACACAAAATATATTTGTTAGCTTTTGTTATATTTAATATTTTCTCAAATTAAAAATAAAAGAATTTCAAGTACTTCAAATAATTTTGTTTACATTGAAAGTACAAAAGCAAAGAATTTCCAAGACTTGGCAGCATTTTTATAAATAATAATTTTTTAGCAGCTCTATCTATTACTTCTTACAAGTCTATATCTACATAAAATTCGAAAGAAAAACAAACCAGTAATATAAGTATTTTCGCTATCAGAAGTAAGAGCATTAGAGAGTTAAATATACCTGTTGTATTCAAAAAAAATATATTTTGTAATAATGCCAACCGTAAATTGAAAATATGCAAGTGACTGCATACAAAAATATACACACACGTTTATATTTTTGTGTACAAGTATGCATTGTAGAGTGGGCCGAAGTTTTCGGAACATTTTAAAATCGGTTCACGTTCGAGATATTAATTTTTAAATTTTCTTAAAATTGTTTGTGTTGTGATTAAGGAGTGTATCCGGTGTTTTTCCGTCCCAGGAAATTTATTTACCTTTTTGAGTTCCCGCAATCCGTGGAAGATTGTCTTAGAATCCCGGGATTTCAAAAACGCGTTTTAAAATAAACAAGTAAGAGCGGCTAAATTCGGCTATGCCGAATCTTATATACCCTTCACCATGGTTGGGAAAAAACTGAAGTTTATACATATATGGACATATATCGAATGGACAGATTTATATACGGACGCCTTTAAGAGGAAATTAACCACTTAGTTTGGTGATGAAACTTGGACTCGGGAAGATTTATGGTTCCAGAAAATATGTATTAAAAAAGATTTATGTTTTGGGCATAACTTTTTTGTATCTGAACCGATATTTCCGAGTTTTTTCAGCAAATATGATATACTATAGATTTTCGATCTTTTGCTATATAACACGTATCCGTAGGTCATATTACAGCTCTAGAATAGTGTTTGTTGTTTGTGTATAAAAGGTTAAGAGGTGAAAGAAAATAATTTTAACAAATCGTTAAAAGAAATCACTAGAACTGCATGTGTTTCATTTCTACAAAAACGTTTGATTTAGCTGGCAAATTTGCATTTGGGATTTTATTTCGCTTTTTTATTAAAAAATATTTTTAATTACTTAGCTTAATTTTAAAAATTTGAAGGAAAATAGTTTATAATTTTTTTTTTATAAATTATTATAAGTTATGACCTAAAGTAGTTGCACTCAAAAGGAAATTATGTATAAAATTTTCTATATATATGAGAAATAAAATGGTTAAAAAATCTTTTTATAAATTCTTTTAAATCGGAGCAAAAAATAGAAATAAAACCGTTTGTATTTTGTTTGTATCAGAGGGTTTTTATAAAAGTTTTGATGTTTTTAGCCTATTTATGGATTATTTAATTATTAATATAAAATTTTATTAAAATTAATTATTAAATGTTAAAAAACCCGCGGCCTTAGAGAAAAAAGGATTTATGACATAGCGTTTAGACAACTGAGCTATTAAGGTCATGCGGAATCATCGTTAATAGAATTAAATAAACAGTTTTCGTTCCTTAGAGATTTGTTTGGTTTTTATTTATTGCTACAAAAACGTTTGTTTTAGCTGGCAAATTTGCATTTGAGATTTTATTTCGCTTTTTTATTAAAAAATATTTTTAAATTCTTTAGCTTAATTTTAAAAAATTGAAGGAAAATAGTTTATTAATTTTTTTTATAAATTATTATAAGTTATGATCTTAAATAGTTGCACTCAAAGGGAAATTATGTATAAAATTTTCTTAATATATAAGAAATAAAATGGTTTAAAAATCTGTTTATAAATTCTTTAAAATCGGAGCAAAAAATAGAAATAAAAACGTTTGTATTTTGTTTGTATCAGAGGGTTTTTATTAAAATGTTGATGTTTTTAGCCTACTTATGGATTATTTAATTATTAATAAAAAATTTTATATAAATTAATTATTAAATGTTAAAAAAAAACAAAAAAAAAAGTCTTAAGAAAATAAAAAAAAATGTACAAAAAAAAAATGAATTGGCCGGGATTCGAACCCGCGGCCTTAGAGAAAAAAAAGTATTTGTGACATAGCGTCTAGGCAACTGAGCCATTGAAGCTCACACAAAATCATCGTTAATAGAGGTACACTCAGAATATTATGTAGTTAACTGTTTGTAGTTTAATAAAAAAGTTTTCCGTTCCATTTAAAAATAAAGGAAGATACATTTATTTTTCAAAAATATCTATATTAACTTTTTTATACATTTATTCGAAATAATTTACTATCATTTACCGATTTTTTTCAGTTTCATTTATTTTTTTTATTTGTTTGAAATTTAATAAAAATTTACCCACAAAACGGAAACTTGTGGTTTATTTGTGTCCGTTATTACAAATTTAAATTTTGTTTGCTGTCTGTTTCAAAAAAAATATTCAAAAAATTTCAATTTGTTTTTTTATTTAAATTGGTTGTATATATACAAAATTTTTCAATACAATTTACAAGAACTTCATAAACACACATACATACACAAATACATTCACACAAAAAGTGTTTATAGCTTCATATGCATACATACATTTTGTATTGTACGAGTATATTAAAAAAAAAACAAAAAATACAAAAACGGAAATAATTTCAAATAAATGAAAAAACATTTATTTTTTAAGGATTGGTAGGTAAAATTTTTAAATTTATTTTAACTGATTATATCATTTGTTTATTTTAACTGATTATATCATTTGTTTTTTACGGATGTGTCAGTTGATTAATCAACATTTCAAAATAAATAACAAATAGCATTTAATTTAAATGAAAATTAAGTAGATCGGTTTTTAAATGAAATATCATTTCTTTTAAATAATATTTTCAGTTATTTAAACTTACAAACTTTTTTAAGTGTACATACACTGTGGTGCAATATTATAGCCGCACCCAAATTTTCGGCATTTTTTTATCTTTAACGGTGTATTTAAAAAAACTTAATAATATCAAATTGTCGGCAATAATAACGCTATAAATATTCAATATAGTTTTTTAAAATAAGTTAACTTTATTTACAGTTATAACACAAAGTTTGTTTTTTTCTTGGTGCAAAATTATAGCCGCACTTATAAATATTAATAGAAAATATTAAAAAAAATAAAAAGCAATGAATTATTTTAAAATTTTTTATACATTAGTAGTGTGTTGGGCCTCCCTTGTTAGAGATGAGCTCGAAAATTCGTTGTGGCATACTGTTGACTAGATTTAAACGAACTTCACTTGTGATGGATTCCCAATCTTCAATTACCGTGGCTTTAAGATCCCCAATCGTGTCATATTGCTTGTTGCCACCATATATTTTGTGTACAATTATTCCCCAGATGTTTTCAATGGGGTTCTGATCAGGGGAACAGGCTGGCCATTGCAATTGAGGGATGTTGTGGGACTCTAACCACACGCGAGTATGGTTACTCTTGTGAACAGCTGCATTATCCTGCTGGAAAATCATATTTTTGTCACGATTTCGATCAAAAAATGGTTTTAGGTTTGTCTGGAGAAGAGTTGTGTACTCTGCCGAATTCATTTTGGTACTTGGGAAAGCCAACTCTAGCATGTCATCGGCACAAAACGCTCCCCAAACCATCAATGATCCACCACCAAAATTTCTTTTGGAAAAATATAGCGGTTCCTTACGTAAATCTCTCCAATATGAATTGTACCCATCCGGACCGTCTAAGTTAAACTTTTTCTCATCCGAAAAAATTATCTGTAAAAATAAATTCAAATAAATGCTGACTAGAGATAGCTAAATGTGACTTACCTTATTCCAGTCCGTATTCATGTTATTTTTTGCAAAATCCAAGCGTGCACTTTTGTGCCGTGGCAGTAATCGTGGTGCATTCTTCATTTTTTGACGGCAGATAACTGAAGACTGCTTTAGCACACGATTTACAGTCCAACTGGACACATTTAAATCACATTCGTGTGCAATTTGTTTGGCATTTTTCGTGGAGTTGCTAGCGCTTCTGATAATCTTGCGTTTATTACGACCTGAAAGTTTGGGTTTTCGTCCAGCATTTTTTTTCTTTTGTCCGTAATTTGAAGGATTTTTTAAAAAATTGCGTACCACCTTTTCAGATCGCTTTATTCTCCGAGCAATTCCTCGAAAACTAACGCCTTCTTCTTGAAAAACAGAAATTTTGCCTTTTTCAATATCGGACAAATAACAACCGCGTGGCATTTCAAATTATCAAATTATTTATTATTTGCAAATTAGCGAATAATAAATAATCAAAGCAAATAAGAATAAAAGAAAAAAAAAACTAAAACTGGCTTAACCGTTAGCTGAGTAAATTGTTTTTATAATCTGCGGCTATAATTATGCACCAACAAAAAAACTAAGAATTTGTTGTAACTGTTTTTTTATATACAAAAACAAATATTTGTTTGTTGTTTTTGTTATTATTTTTCAAGGTCTTTCAGATGTCATACACAGATTTCTGCAATTTTTTATGTAAATGCACAAAATTGGTAAAAAGTACATGCGGCTATAATTTTGCACCACAGTGTATATAAAAAGTCTTCGTTCATTTCAGATTTGTTTGGTTTTTATTTAAATGGCAAATCTTTGTATGTGTTTGTTGTTTGTGTATAAAAGGTGAAGAGGTGAAAGAAAAGAATTACAACAAATCGTTAAAAGAAATCACTAGAACTGCATGTGTTTTATTTCTACAAAAACGTTTGATTTAGCTGGCAAATTTGCATTTGGAATTTTATTTCGCTTTTTTATTAAAAAATATTTTTAGTTTCTTTAGCATAATTTTAAATATTTGAAGGAAAATAGTTTATATTTTTTTTTTATAAATTATTATAAGTTATAACATAAAATAGTTGCCCTCAAAGGGAAATTATGTATAAAATTTTCTTAATATATAAGAAATAAAATGGTTTAAAAATCTGTTTATAAATTCTTTTAAATCGGAGCAAAAAATAGAAATAAAAACGTTTGTATTTTATTTGTATCAGAGGGTTTTTATTAAAGTTTTAATGTTTTTAGCCTACTTATGGATTATTTAATTATTAATAAAAAATTTTATATAAGTTAATTATTAAATGTTAAAAAACAAAAAAAAAGTCTTAAGAAAATAAAAAAAAGTGAATTGACCGGGAGAAAAAAAAGTATTTGTGGCATAGCGTCTAGACAACTGAGCTATTGAAGCTCACACAAAATCATCGTTAATAGAGGTACATATATAAAAAGTCTTCGTTCATTAGAGATTTGTTTGGTTTTTATTTAAATGACAAATCTTTGTATGTGTTTGTTGTTTGTGTATAAAAGATGGAGATGAAAGAAAAGAATTTCAACAAATGGATGTGTTTTTATGCGTAAAATTCTACATACATATTAAACAAAGGGATTTTGCGTAAAAAATTATAGGTAGTCCTGGTTGTTTGCTAATATCTCAGCCATTTATTAACCGATCTGGCTGATTTTTAATAGCAAACAGAAATGGATCACATTTAACAGAAATAAATAACAATGAAGTACTCATCATGTCTGGGTTCTTCGGAAAACCCATTTCAACACACAGACGGACAGACGGACATCGTTAAATCAACTTCGCTCTTCATAAGGACCCAGAAAATATATATACTTTATAGGGTCTAAGATCAATATTGTAGAAATTACAAACGGAATGACAAACTTATATATACCCTTCCACCTGTGGTGAAGGGTATAAAAAGATACATCTTTAATATTTTAAATATATATTAATCAAATTTCTTATTTTGCCGGATATCTGTACTTTGGTTTTAAATTATGCATTTGAAATCACCTTAGGTTTTTTCTACAAAAATGTTTCCATTAGTAAAATTGATCCAAAATACACAGGTAAAAATTTTCCATTTTACAAAAAACAAAAAACTTGCAAAGAGTTGGTTGAGAAAGGTACCAAAAACAAACCACTTATTTGAAATTCTTTGCCAACGTTTACAAAAAGTGCTTTGGCAGTACTTGTTTAACAAAACTTATTTTCTAAAAATTCTTTTTAAAAGCTGGTAATTTCTAAACCTTAATTTTTTGACATATTTGAAGCATTTAAAACAAAATTTACAGCTTTAAATTCATATAAAATTTTTATTTAATACTTATTTATCACCAGGGAAACCGCAAATATGTGTTTTATGTGCATAATATATGCAGTAAAGATATAGAAATATGCCCTCAAAATATGCTTTAAAAATAAAAAAATTTTATATATATTTTTTTTTATTAAAAAATCAAAACAATTCAATTTAATATACACAAAATATATTTCCTTTTACTGACTGTAGTATATTTAAAAAGTAATACTTAGAGTTTGTTTTTAAATTAAGAATCATTTAAAATTCATTAAAATATATCTTTTATTTATTTGAATAAATCATTCAAAAGCTAAACTATAAAAGATACAAGACATTCAGTAGAAGTTGATATTTTCAGTTTAACATAAAATTTTTTGTTTTCTGTTTCTAAAGATAGAAATTCAAATAATTCCTTTTGGTTTTTTTGTGAAAGGAGTATGTTTAAATACAAATTCATTTCAATACAAATTACAAGAAATTATTCAAATATGCATACAAGTATAATTTGAAAAACAAACCACAAAAATTGTTTTTTCTACCGTTTTGTCAGTTAAAAATTGATGGTTATTTTAAACCACTTTAGATCGTTTTTACTGCTTTTGTCGATTATAAAATAATGAGCTAAAAATAATGAAAAATCAGTAGTCCTCTCTTTGATTACATTTTCGATTAATTTAATGTGTATTTTAGATTGTTTTTAATGAAATAATATTGAGTGCACAAAAAATTTGCGTATTAAAAAAATAAGACAAACATAACAGCTAAAACGAAAAAACAAAGAAATGCGAAACAACGAACGAAAAACTGTAAATTTTTCCATAGATTAGTCAATTCTACATTTAGTAAAAAAAAATAGAAATATTTTTTTATTTGGTTAGATGTCTCTTTCGGACTCTTGCGTGTCTGATTTTCGCGTCTTTATTTTATTTATAAATCTTTTTTAAATGGTTTCTTCATTTGGATTAAAGCAATAAGTAGAATAAAGGAACAGGAATGTTTTAAAATTACATCACACCAGCTTTTAAATTTTTGGCTGTTTTTTTTTTATAAAAAAAATACGATTTTCAATAAAGGTTGTTGTTGCAATAAAATACAAAATTTTAAATTTTTAAAAACGTCTGTTACATCTAAGCATATTTTTGTACATTGAAAAAGTTCTTTCAATATCAACTGATGTAATGGGGGCGAATTAAAAAGCTAGTACTTCTTTAACATCATATGCCAAAGCTGTTTTTATTGAAAATCCAGTCAGCTTTTTCCTTATTATTTTTATTACTTGCAGATTGTAACAAAAAACGATGTTTGTTACAATCTGTTCAAGTTTGTTCTTAATATATTTTTTGGTAAATCATTCTGGTATCATGTCAATATTTTTCATTGTTTCTATTTGCTCAACAAATGGTGGTTTGAGGGGGGGAGAGGCAGGGGGAGCGTTAACAAATATTAGTTTATTGTATAAATATTAAAATAAAAAAGTATGCATAAAAGAAGTCAAAATATGTCCTAAAAGACACAAATATGCTCTAAAAATTTAGAATAATGCCCTAAAAATATGCTTTTACCTCAAAATATGCTCTTAATGATGAAATATGCAAAAATATGCTCTTAAAGTTTAAATATGCTAAAATATGCTCTAACAAATCGATGCCAGAATTCCTTAATTGTTTTGAATCGGATTAATATTTTATCCACCGGTTTATACGACGCACAGGAATAAACATGATATTGCATATTTGCGGTTTCCCTGTTTATCACATTGACTGGGATATAATGTATATATTTAATAATTTATATTGAACTAAAAAATTATTTATTTAGTTATTGAACCGTTAACTTATAATTACAAATTATAAAACAACATTATTATGAGCAATAGCAACATGGGCCTTCAGCTCCTTACAGTGTAATATACTTAAGTAGATTAAATAATTATTTATAAAAATATATACAAATATACATATTTTAACTATATCTCATTATAAAGATTTGAGATTTTAAGAAATTTGGTTAATAATAAAATATTATCTATGGAAGGGTGGAATAAGGGATATAGTGGATCTGAGTTATGAAATATTGCTGTACGAGTGTTGTTAATTTTCGGACAATCACAAAGAAAGTGGGATGGGTTTGTGGGATATGAGATGTTACAGGTGCAGAAAGGTGTGATATTAGTATTAAATGGATAGCTGTGTGATTATAGTATGGCTTAGACCAGTGGTCGGCACACTAATACAGCCATATTGTTGTCATTGTATGGGTGAGTTGCGCGCTCCCTCTCTTAATGCACTAAAAAATGTATATCTAATTTTCCTAAAGTTATGTATAAACAAAAAAAAACATACAAAATTAACAAAAGCAAATATAAAAAACAACAAAACAAGAAAACGAAAAACATTGTTTTTGTTAAATTATTAAAAAAAAACAATGACAATTTTTTCCCCTTCATTCAATTGTTTCATTTGTTTCGTTCCATTATTTAAATTTTCATTTATTTTGTAAGAGGATCCAAGTAGTTTCTAAGTTAAAGCCTGGGAAAATCATTTTTAATAAGAATTTTAAAAACTAAAAAACAAATAAATAAATATATAAATAAATAAATCAAAAAAAAAAAAAAAAATGAAGAAATAAATATAAATTAATAAATATTACTCAAACAAACATACTCCCATTAATCATGACATTTCGTTCAGTGTAATGCTTGCAGTATGCGTCGACACCACCTTACTGTACGAAAGCTCAATTGAGACTGATTTATTATTTTTATTTTCATGCTGTCTGTGTAGGTAGGGCGACTCACTGCCGACCGACCACTGGCCTAGATGAAGATTTTGACAGTTCGTGCAAAATTGTATCTATATATCAAGTATCTAAAGACCAATGTGGAAATTGTTATTAGGAGTATGTAGGGAAATTTCTAACTGATTACAATTTTTGATTGCCCTATAAATAACTGAGGGTACTGAAGGTGTTTTTTGGACTGCATGATTTTACTCCCAATCTAGGTTAACTGTGTTTGGGAATTATATAATAATACCCGATCAAGTTTTGTAGCTAGAATTTCGTTTTGCGTATTTATTAATTTAATGTTAGCTTTAAATGTCATATTTGCTATTGGTGTTGTGCGGAAAGCACCTAGAGATATTCTAACCGCTGAGTTAATTATTGAATCGATTTTTCTTAGCTGAGATCTGGGGGCTGACCTGAAAATTGGAAGACCGTAGTTTCGGTGACTGATATGAGAGATATTGTATTGCAGTAAAACTTTGTCTAGATAGACATTTTAATATGTTGAGTCGTTGCGTTAAGGAGGCTATTAAATTGTCTATATGATTGTTCCTTTTGTACTTTTTATTAATTGTTAAGCCAAGTATCCTAAGGGTGTCAGTTTTTGATATTACGATATTTGATGAAAGAATATTGTAATCGCAATTTTTCAGTCTATGTATGTATGTTACGTCACACCAGTTGCTAATATCATTAAAAATAGGATAAATATTCAATACTACTTTTTTCCTTCTTTCCGAACGGATAATTTAATTGAAATCGTCAGCGTACGCACAAAAATCAATATCCTTATATGAGTCTATAGATATTACTGAGCATAATAAGTTATAAGCGATATCAAAAAGGATAACTGATAAGAGGGATCCTTCGGGAATTTCATTATACCGAAGGAAAGATTTAGAGTGAATATTATTTATTTTGACTGTTATTCTTCTCTTAGTCTTAAAATTCGATGCATATCGAATGATTTTCGGTCCAACCTTCCAATCAATTAATTGCTGTAATATTGAATGTAATATTCAAATGCTCATTCGAAGTCAAGCGAAGTCGCGTGTTTACGTAACGGGATGCAATTATCAATTATGTCGGTTTTTGAGTAGTTTGTTCGAGGTAACAAACCACCATAACCTATTGGCAATGATTTTATCGAAAACTTTGGACAAACAAGGGGTTAAAGAGATCCGGTGATATGACTTAACCATAGTTTTGTCCGCTCCGGGTTTTGGGATGGCTATAACTAAGCTGTTTTTAAATTGTTGAGGAATATATTATTATATAGGTTAAGAATTCTTAGTTTGAATTTACAGTTAACACTTTCAGCATCGGATAAGATATCCTATCAATTCCTGGAATTTTACCTTTTAATTTACTAATGGTTTCTTAACATATTGTTTGTTTATTTAAAAATAATTTGAAAAATTAGAATCTGAAGATTTGTCAGTCCAGAATGTTGCATACTCCTATGCTATTTCCGCTTTATCAGTAATCATTACTTCAGAGTGGTCTAATGACGCTACACATGGTATATTTTGTGTTGCTTTGTAGCCGGTGAACTAACTTTATTTTTCTATAGGTCGTTTGATATTTTGTAGTTATGCAAATTTATTTGATTAAGTTCCTTTTTAAATATATGCCAAGACCTATTTTTTATTATTTTTAACTTTTCTAGTTCGATATTCCACTATGGATTTTTTTATTTGTTTTGAGACTAACGAATACCAATATTAGCTGCTTGTATTATTGTTTTGCAGATATTCAAAGTTTCTTTGTTTATATTTTCAGAAACAGGTCTATTAAATTCCCGCCTACTGCATTGACTTTGAAACATGGCATTGGCATATTGTGTGTTAAATTTGGGTTTACTTAATAAGCTGTGAGTTATAGTTGGAGGAAATAAGAAAATCACTGCAATAAAGATTGTCTTCTGTTTTCCATTAAAAGGTTAGGCGAAAAAGTACCGTGTGTATTCAGATGATTCGGAGATTTGTCAAAACCAAATGAGAGTCATTTATGAAATTTGACAACATGGTACCTGTAGGGCTGTTTACGTTAGAACCCCAGTTTTTATGCGGATTGTTAAAGTCCCCTAAAACAATATTCGGTATATCTGATTTAAAAACGTTGATAAGATTTGTATTATTAAATCTAGTTGCACTCCAATTAATTTCTGTTGAAAAAATGAAAAAAAGGACACACATAATGCGTAAATTAATGAACACAAAATAGGTAAAATTACATTAAAAATGCCTAAAATTTAAATAAAATTTTAAAATTGAAGAGTAAATTTACCAAATTTGTGCATAAAGAAACACGATTTTCCTGTAAATGTACACATATAATTCGTAAAAATCCTAAAAAATGCGCATATTTTCTACTACGATGCTTGTTTTGTAATAAAAACAACAAATTTATTATTTAGTATTTCACAATGAAAATTAAAACAATAAATTTATTGTTTAGAAACTCACAAAAAGAATAAAAACAATAATTTTTTTGATTAGTAATTCCTAATAATTTATAAATTTAAAAAGACTAATAAAGTATTCTTTTTACATTTTGAAAATATTTTAGTTTTTTTTTTTTAATTTCAATATGTCATAATTTGTTTTACCATTATACATAAGTTAGTATATTTACAAACTTTGAGCGTAAAATTTTTATTCAACAAAATAATATTAATTTTAGGCATAATGTGTTTAATTGTAAACACATAGTGTCTTAAAATACTTCGTGTGTGTATTAATGTATATGAAAGTGTGCGCAAAAAAACTTTACGCATTTGGTGTTATACTTACCGAATTATCGTAATATTACATAAAACTTTACCTATTTCATAGTAGAGCAATTCCATATGAAAACGATCAAAATTGGCAAATTTTCGGACGACCCCTCTCCGATTTAAAATAAATAGTCTCAATCGATTGCCCAGCAAAAAATAATGTACCAACATATTTTTTTTTTTTTTATAGTGACTGGTTTAGTGGTGGTGTACACCACTGTCATGTGACAAAATTGAAGAATTCTTCATAAGGGACCTCATTGAAAGTTGTTTAAAAAAACTACTAAAGCGATCGCAACGAGTGATAGCTCGTTGGAAAGGTATTGAATCAGGCTTTAATTGAAAAATAAAATTTTCCTAATTTTTCTCAGAAATTTACCTTTTTTCCCATGAAAATTAAATTTTCCCATGAAAATTAAATTTTCCGATTTTCCACAGAAGCTCCTAAATTTTCCGGCTAATTTTATTTTTTTTTGGATTCCTCATAATTTTTGCTTTAAGAATCAGCAATAAAAAATGGGCCCGACTCCTTGTTTGGACAGGAGAAGAGCATTTAAGAGACCACCTTGTTCTCATTGTTTTTATATTTTTAATAATTGAATTATTTTTAATTATTTAACATTATTTTATTTTATTATTAAAAATACATTTTAAAAATTATTTTACGGTTAAAAATACATTTATGAAGAAAAAATCAATTTTTTTTAAGAGCCCCAAGTTGAGTGTGTAGTGAATATGGTCTGCCTGCCTTCACAAGATCGGCCATAAATCCATGGATAATAGCAGCAGTGGCATGTAATGGCACACCAAACCCGACTGAGGCTACAGGTCATAAAATGTTTTGTAAATTTTTTAAATTACCAGGTAATAAATATTTCGCCTAAAATGACACGTGCAGAAACAAGTCATAAAACACGGATTTTCCATAAATATGGCGAAATATTTATTACCTGGTAATTTAAAAAATTTACAAAACATTTTATGACCTGTGGTCGGCCCTCTTTAAAAAACATTTTATGACCAGTAGTTCACGAAAATTTTCCTATTAAAGAAAAGCAAATATCGCTTATTTTTTTTTACCTATTTTTTACCAAAAAATAAATATAAATACATCACACACTCTTAGTCAAATTTCAGTTGAATACTAAACGTGAAAGTGTTAAAGTGTTTTTTTTTTGTAAAGTAAAGAGTGAAGCTGTAAAGACAATTTAAAGTAAAATGAATAAATTTTGCTGCAATCCGTTTAACGAGAGTGGACATCGTTCGAAAAAGATAAAAGTATTAAAATTAACTGGTGTTTCGAAGCGATACATGAATGAATTAAATATACAATACGGTGAAGAAGCAGAATTCATTTGCCCCAAGTGTAAAATCGATTTGTCTCAACAAGCAAATGCATTGAAACAAATGCAACCACAATCCGTGAGTGACAATTGAACAAAATGTTTCATCTAATAGTGAGGCAGACATTCCGATGGTCAATATGTCTTTGAGTCCTTTGAATGAGGCTATTACCACTTTAGGTGAAACGCCTATTAGAAAAAGAAAGTTGCAAAGTGAAAAATACAGGAAGGATAAAAAAGGCAAGGTTATGAGTGCAATCGCGACAATATTTGATAAAGGCTCTGATAACGAATGCAGTTAAGCAGATGACGTTGATGACGGCAAACAAATGATTGAGCAGTTGAAAAGAAAATTCAATTTAGCGACCACTTTTCCGGAGAAATATCTCATTTTATCTGTGCTGCCTCAATCATGGTCTATACGCAAGATTTCTGAACAGTTTCAAACATCTTTTTACATCGCGAGAAGAAGCAAAGAATTAGTTCGACAGAAGGGCATATTGGCGACTCCCACCAAGAAATTTGGCTCAAGGACCCTCAGCGAAGCAACGGTGAAATTGATTCAAGATTTTTACTGCAATGATGACAACAGCCGCGCCTGCCCAGGTACACGTGACTATGTTATCACACGTGAAGATGGAGAAAAAGTACACAAGCAGCGCAGATTATTATTATGTAATCTATACGAAGCATACCATCAGTTCAAAGAGAAATACCCAGCAGAAAAAGTGGGATTTTCTAAGTTTGCCATCCTACGACCAAAAGAATGCGTGCTGGCATTAGACAGGCACGGAACGCATTCAGTCTGCGTTTGCATGTTTCATCAAAACATCAAATTAATGTTCTTTCCATGCAAGAAATTGAAAGTATTTCACGGTGAAATTGAAACATATAGGGACCTCCTGTCGAAGTCGTTGTGCGCATACCCCACGGAAAATTGTCATCTGTCCAAATGCGACAATTGTCCGAAGATTGACGAGCTAGAGCAATATTTGGCGGAAAAGTTTGAACAGCTGTTAATTCAGGAGGTGCATTTCAAACAGTGGATAATTAGCAGCGGCAGATGTTGCCTTGAGACCGTGGTAAAGCAGATTCCGGAATTCATCGAGGAATTCGGATTCAAGTTGAATGAACTGAAGGCGCACCATTTCATATCCGAGATGCAATCGAAATTTCTAAAGGAAAGTAAGGAGAAATTAGCCCAAAATGAATTTATTGTGATAAGCGACTTTGCCGAGAATTACACTTTTCTCGTTCAGGATGAAATTCAGGCTTATCACTGGGCAAACGACCAGTGCACGGTGCATCCTTTTTGCATTTATTTCAAAAACGAAGATAACGAACTACAGACCGTAAGCCTTGTTGTTTTTGCGGAGAGTTTAGCTCATAATTATGTGTCCGTTTATTTATTTCAAATGAAACTGTTTGAATTCTTAAGATCAAAATTCGATGCAATCGACAAAGTAACGTTTTTCTCAGACGGCGCGGCTTCTCAGTACAAGAATAAAAAAAATTTTTACAATCTTTGCATAATTGAAGAAGAACAAAACTGCAAGGTCGAGTGGCACTTTTTTGCGACGTCCCACGGTAAGGACCCATGCGATGCGTTAGGGGGAACCCTAAAACGCATGGCGACTAAGGCAAGTTTGCGAAGTTGCGATACTGACCAGATCTTAAATGTACAACATTTGTTTTTGTGGATTCAAAGCAAGGAAATTGCCATTAACACAGTTTTATGCACTCAAAAAGAACACGATGCCATGGAGCGACGACTTCAAAACAGATATAATAATGTCAAAACTATAACTGGAACGCAAAAGTTTCATTGCTTCATACCAAATATTTCTGATATGTCAATTAATGTAAAGCGGTACTCTTCGTCTGCCGACGTGCTAAATTTAAAGTTACTTTAATTTTATAATGATGCCAAGACAATTGAAATTTTTAATAAATATTGTAATTAAGTATAAGCAGCAAAATAAGAAAGATTTTTTCTTCATAAATGTATTTTTAACTGTAAAATAATTTTTAAAATGTATTTTTAATAATAAAATAAAATAATGTTAAATAATTAAAAATAATTCAATTTTAAAAAATATAAAAACAATGAGAACAAGGTGGTCTCTTAAATGCTCTTCTCCTATCCAAACAAGGAGTCGGGGCCCATTTTTTTATTGCTGATTCTTAAAGCAAAAATTATGAGGAATCCAAAAAAAAATAAAATTAGCCGGAAAATTTAGGAGCTTCTGTGGAAAATCGGAAAATTTAATTTTCATGGGAAAATAATAATAAAAAAAATACCTTTCCAACGAGCTATCACTCGTTGCGCTCGCTTTAGTAGTTTTTTTGTTACTTTGAGGACTGTCCTTAAGCATTTCGTTATTCCACTGTTTACACTGAAGACATTTTACTTGATACAGCGCATATTATAGGGACTTTTTTGGCTGTATATACAGATGTCTTCAAAGTATTGGCAATGAATATATATATATATATATATATATATATATATATATATATATATATATATATATATATATATATATATATATATATATATATATATATATATATATATGTGCACAGCACATATTGCGGGGACGGGTTTTCGTTCCACAAGTTACTATGAAGACATTTTGTTACTTTGGGGACTGTCCTTAAACTTTTCATTATTCTAGTGTTTACTCTGAAGACATTTTACTGGACACAGCGCATTTTATAGGGACTTTTTTGGCTGTATATACAGATGTCTTCAAAGTATGGGCAATGCATATATATATATATATATATATATATATATATATATATATATATATATGTGCACGGCGCATGTTGCGGGGACGGATTTTCGTTTCACAAGTTACTATGAAGACATTTTGGTGCTTTGGGGACTGTCCTTAAACTTTTCGTTATTCTACTGTTTACACTGAAGACATTTTACTGGATACAGCGAATATTATTGGGACTTTTTTGGCTGTATATACAGATGTCTTCAAAGTATGGGCAATGAATATATATATATATATATATATATATATATAAAGGGTGTCCCAAGAAGAACGCAATTTTTAAATTTTAAATAAAACACAGATATTTTAAAAAAAATCGTGAAACTTTATTATATCGTAAAGTAGACAGAATGAGGTTATGTATGGAACAATATATCGTGCAGATGGCCGCCGCGGCTTTGCTGGCATGCACGCGATCTTTTAATGAAATTTTCAATGACCGTTTTGCATGAATGCTGCGGTATTTCATTAATGCAGCGTCCAATTTCCTCTTTTAAGGCTTGAGTCGTCGTCGGCTTATTTGCGTAAACCATCGACTTCAAAAAACCACAAAGAAAAAAATCTAATGGTGTAAAATCGCACGATCTGATCTCCAAAACGTGAAATAACACGACCGGGAAATGACTGATGCAGCAATTGAATTGTTTCTCTGACTGTATGACATGTGGCGCCGTCTTGTTGGAACCACATGCCCTCCACATTCATTTCTTCAATTCTAGGCAAGAAAAAACTGGTTATCATTTCACGATACCGAACACCATTGACTGTTTGCGCTTGACCTGCCTCATTTTCATAAAAAAAGGTCCAATGATTCCTCCAGCCCAAAAACCACACCACACAGTGACACGTTGAGGATGCATTTGCTTCTCGTGAATCACTCGAGGATTTTCCTCACCCCAAATGCGACAATTCTGCCTATTGACGAAGCCATCAAGATGAAAATGGGCCTTGTCACTGAAGATGATTTTATCGGCAAAATCAGCATTTTCATGTTGTCTCTCCAATACCCAATTAACGAACTCCCTTCGCTGTCCATGGTCAGCTGGCTTCAGTTCCTGAGTCAATTGAACTTTGTATGCATGAAGATGCAAATCTTTCGTCAAAATTCGCTGCAAAGTGGATTTGAAGACACCAATTTGCTGAGCTCGGTGTCGAATTGAGGTGGATGGAATTTGAGCGACATCATCACGTACAGCTGCGACATTTTCGGTCGATCGACCTGGTCGATGGCGCGTTGTTGTCTTTACATCACTAACAGACCCAGTTTCGGCAAATTTATCCATTAATCTCTTTACAGTTGACTCTTTTGGAGCATTATTATGACCCCAAATTGATCGCAATTTGCGAACTGTAGCCGCAAAACTTTCACCATTTTGGTAAAACAATTTCACAATGAGAATGCGTTGTTCATTCGTGTAGCGCTCCATTTTTACTAACCTCGTACCTTCTACTAGCAAACAATAACAATTGTTCGAATGTCAAACACTGACACTTCGAATGTTGCCAGATTTAAAAATTGCGTTCTTCTTGGGACACCCTTTATATATACAGATGTCTTCAAAGTATGGGCAATGAATATTTATATATATATATATATATATATTCATTGTGCATACTTTGAAGACATCTGTATATACAGCCATATTATAGGGACTTTTTTGACTGTATATACAGATGTCTTCAAAGTATGGGCAATGCATACACAAGTTACTATGAAGACATTTTGTTACTTTGGAGACCGTCCTCAAACTTTTTATTAATCTACTGTATAAACTAAAGACATTTTACTGGATACAGCTCATATTCTAGGGACTTTCTTGCCTGTATATACAGATGTCTGCAAAGTATGAGAAATGCATATATATATATATATATATATATATATATATATATATATATATATATGTGCACAGCTCATGTTGCGGGGACGGTTTTTCGTTCCACAAGTTACTATAAAGACATTTTGTTACTTTGAGGACCGTCCTTAAACTTTTAATTAATCTACTGTATACACTAAAGACAGTTTACTGGATACAGCGCATTTTATAGGGACTTTTTTGGCTGTATATACAGATGTCTTCAAAGTATGGGCAATGCATATATATATATATATATATATATATATGCATATATATATATATATATATATATATATATATATATGCATTGCCCACACTTTGAAGACATCTGTATATACAGCCAAAAAAGTCCCTATAAAATGCGCTGTGTCCAGTAAAATGTCTTCATAGTAACTTGTGGAACGAAAACCTGTCCCCGCAACATGTGCTGTGCACATATACATATATATATATATATATATATATATATATATATATATATATATTCATTGTGCATACTTTGAAGACATCTGTATATACAGCCTGTATCCAGTAAAATGACTTCAGTGTAAACAGTAGAAAAATGAAAAGTTTGTGGACAGTCCCCAAAGTAACAAAATGTCTTCATAGTAACTTGTGGAGCGCTATGCACATATATATATATATATTTATATTCATTGCCCTTACTTTGAAGACATCTGTATATACAGCCAAAAAAGTCCCTATAAAATGCGCTGTGTCCAGTAAAATGTCTTCAGTGTAAACAGTAGAATAACGAAAAGTTTAAGGACAGTCCCCAAAGTAACAAAATGTCTTCATAGTAGCTTGTGGAACGAAAACACGTCCCCGCAACATGTGCTGTGCACATATGTATATATATATATATATATATATATATATATATATATTCATTTCGCATACTTTGAAGACATCTGTATATAAAGCCAAAAAAGTCCCTATAATATGCGCCGTATCCAGTAAAATGTGTTCAGTGTGAACAGTAGAATAATTAAAAGTTTGAGGACGGTCCCCAAAGTACCAAAATGTCTTCATAGTAACTTGTGGAACGAAAACCCGTCCCCGCAACATGCGCTGTGCACACTATGAAGACATTTTGTTACTTTGGGGACTGTCCTTAAACTTTTCGTTATCCTACTGTTTACACTGAAGACATTTTACTGGATACAGCGCATATTATAGGGACTTTTTTGGCTGTATATACAGATGTCTTCAAAGTATGCGAAATGAATATATATATATATATATATATATATATATATATATATATATATATATATATATGCATTGCCCATACTTTGAAGACATCTGTATATACAGCCAAAAAAGTCCCTATAAAATGCGCTGTATCCAGTAAAATGTCTTCAGAGTAAACACTAGAATAATGAAAAGTTTAAGGACAGTCCCCAAAGTAACAAAATGTCTTCATAGTAACTTGTGGAACGAAAACCCGTCCCCTCAATATGTGCTGTGCACATATATATATATATATATATATATATATGTGTGGGACTGTCCTTAAACTTTTCATTATTCTAGTGTTTACTCTGAAGACATTTTACTGGATACAGCGCATTTTATAGGGACTTTTTTGGCTGTATATACTGATGTCTTCAAAGTATGGGCAATGCATATATATATATATATATATATATATATATATGTGGGGTATATACAGCCAAAAAAGACCCCGTAATATGAGCTGTGTCCAGTAAAATGTCTTCAGAGTAAACACTAGAATAATGAAAAGTTTAAGGACAGTCCCCAAAGTAACAAAATGTCTTCATAGTAACTTGTGGAACGAAAACCCGTCCCCGCAATATGTGCTGTGCACATATATATATATATATATATATATATATATATATATATATATGCATTGCCCATACTTTGAAGACATCTGTATATACAGCCAAAAAAGTCCCTATAAAATGCGCTGTGTCCAGTAAAATGTCTTCAGAGTAAACACTAGAATAACGAAAAGTTTAAGGACAGTCCCCAAAGTAACAAAATGTCTTCATAGTAACTTGTGGAACGAAAACCCGTCCCCGCAATATGTGCTGTGCACATATATATATATATATATATATATATATATATATATATATATATATATATTCATTTCGCATTCTTTGGAGACATCTGTATATACAGCCAAAAACGCCCCTATAATATGCTCTGTATCCAGTAAAATGTCTTCAGTTTATACAGTAGATCAATGAGAAGTTTGAGGACGGTGCTCAGAGTAACAAAATGTCTTCGTAGTACTTATATATATATATATATATATATATATATATATATATATATATTAATTCAAATTGAGCTCTGAGTCGAATCGAATTTTTTGTATTTCTCCATGCAAAAAAGGACATCCAAACGACTAAAAAGCTGATTTACTGTTGCTTCAAGTGAAAGCCAACGTGTTTAAGAAGGGTGTAGCAATTTTTGGGGATTATAATCTAACAAAATATGCAGGTCTGCAAATAAACTTATTCTTTTTGGAATATTTTTAATAAAATTGAAAATATCCCTTTCACCTCCTTCGACATAATTCGGCAAAAACCCACAAGCGTCATTTGCACACAACGCAGAAGAATGGCAAATACATTTAAATATAATAAGGTTTGGACAATCATCTTTCAGTAGTGAAGCCACTGAATGGGGTTAGCGCCCGTCATGACGTTAGCTCCATCTGCTCCAAATCCTATTAAACTCTTCTTGTATCATTTTGATGAAAAACATTAATAATTATTTCCATTGGCACTGCAATCTTTTACTTGTACAAGGTAAAAAAATCACATATCTTGCCTTTAAATTACATTAAGGAGTAATAAAATATTATAGTACATAGTAGACATAGCATTAGAAAGGCAAACACATTTTTTTAACACTGTTGCATGAAAAGTAATATTGTACTTTCGTTTAAATTAAATTGTATCTAATTTTGTTATAGTAGTAATCGATTAAAATAAAAAAATCTGCTTTTATTTTACAAATCTTTTTTTTTCGCAAAAGTCTTAAAATCTGTCCAGTATCTAAAAAATCTGTAAATCTGTCCATTTAGCAACGCCGCTGGTGCGGCTGGTAGTCGTCTACTGACTCGGTTACGGCTTCGGCAGGTAGTCGTCCACTGACTCGGATACAGGTTTGGGTGGCGACCTCCTCGGCATCGGAGTCGCATATAATCCCACTAAAAATAAATTAGAACAGTCCGCGAAGGCTGTTAAATTAGAACAGTCCGCGAAGACTGTAAAATTAGAACAGTCCGCGAAGGCTTTGAAATTAGAACAGTCCGCGAAGGCTGTAAAATTAGAACAGTCCGTGAAGGCTGTAAAATTAGAACAGTCCGCGAAGGCCGTAAAATTAGAATAGTTCGCGAAGGCTGCAAAATTAGAACAGTCCGCGAAGGCTGTAAAATTAGAACAGTTTGCGAAGGCTGTAAAATTAGAACAGTCCGAGAAGGCTGTAAAATTAGAACAGTCCGCGAAGGCTGTAAAAAAATTATGAGGCAACCAACCGAAGTCTATCCAAGCCTCCAAAAATTATCGAACAGTCCGCTTAGGCTGTAAAATTAAAACAATTCGCGAAGGCTGTAAAAAATGTATTATGAGACAACCAAGCGAAGTCTATCGTCTCCCAAAATAACTCCTTACTGGTGTAAATATTAAAATAAGGCAATCGACAGAAGTCTTTTGTCTCTAAAAATGCCTGAATACCGACCAGTGATGAGTTATGGCGGCTCAGGTTTACCACACCGTCTACTTGTTAAAAAATAAATTGTCTACTTATTCAAAATTTTTATCAACTTAACGAGAATTGCATGCGGCTAAACAGTAAAACAAATAAATTAAGTGTTAATAACTAGTAGTGTGTGCTGTAAAACACACACAAACTAGTTTGTATAACGTGCAGAAAACAAAATACGAACCTATATGAAATATACAGGCAATGCTCGTGTTGTATTTACATTGTATAAAACTTTAGCGCGTCTACATCGCATGCAATTTAAAATTATATTAATTGTAAAACATGTTGGAAATCAAAATGTACTTTAACAAAATGTACTTTGTATTTTCAACAATTATGAGAATCAGAGAATCATTTGTTTTATGTTTCAATAAAATATAGATTTTCAAGATTTTGCAAGATCCGATTTAATATTGGCAATTTTCGCCTCAGAATTGAAACAAATCAAGAATTGTGAAACATCAAACGAAATTCGAGGTCCTGCAAAGAAGGCAATGTTTGCATGTTCATCATTTTTCATCCAAAAGTGATGAATGTATGAAAGAGTATATGGATTACTTCTTTGATATAGTGGATAAATTATCCGAAATGGATATCGGAAATCTAGATGAATCGTTGAGTATCCTGATCCTGTACAGCAATCCAGAAGAATACGAATCCTTTCATACAGCAATTGAAAGCCAAGAAAAATTAATGTCCTTTGAAACCCTTAAGATTAAACTGCTTGAAGAATATGATGCTCGTCTATCCGTAAGTCAGACCAACAGTGACGCTTTAATGGCAAAGAAACATCAAGTTGATGGTGTGAGGTGTATTTTATCAAAAAGAAGTCAGAAGTTTTGGACAAGTTTATCGGGTTCAAGAATATGGTGGAAACCCAAAAAGAAAGGAAAATTAAAGTCCTCAGAACAGATAACTGTGGTGAATATACAAGCAAAATATTCAAAGATTATCTTAAGACACAAGGCATAAAGCATGAATTGACAGTAGATTATACCCCCCCGCAAAATGGAGTAAAAATCGTACCCTATAGTGGAAATGGCTAGATGCATGCTGATTCAATCAAAGTTGTCACCTGGTTCTTAGGAAAAACAGCTAGATAAAAATAATTAAAATTTGTGTAAACGAAAGATAAAAGAACATATAGAAGATGAACCAATTCAAGAAGAGGCTGATTTTGTAGAATTTGCTGGAAACAGATCCACTGAACGTAAAGAAAGCTTTAGAGTCAAAAGAATCTAATGAATGGAAAAAAGCTATGCAAGTAGAGTATGCAGCTTTAATGAATAATAAAACGTGGATAGTTGTTGATGAACCCAAAGAAAAAAGGTTGTAAAATCAAAATGGTTTTTGAAAACAAAATACAAATCGGACGTAACAGTTGAGAAAAGACGTAACAGTTGAGAAAAGGTCCCTTATGAAGAATTCTTCAATTTTGTCACATGACAGTGGTGTACACCACCACTACACCAGTCACTATAAAAAAAAAAAAAATATGTAGGTACATTATTTTTTGCTGGGCAATCGATTGAGACTATTTATTTTAAAATCGGAGAGGGGTCGTCCAAAAGGTGATCGCTTTCATATGGAATTGCTCTATATATATATATATATATATATATATATATATATATATATATATATATATATATATATATATTCATTGCGCATACTTTGAAGACATCTGTATGTACAGCCAAAAAAGTCCCTATAATATGGCTGTATATACAGATGTCTTCAAAGTATACACAATGAATATATATATATATATATATATATATATATATATATATATATATATATTGCGCATACTTTGAAGACATCTGTATATACAGCCAAAAAAGTCCCTATAATATGCGCTGTATCCAGTAAAATGTCTTCAGTGTATACAGTAGATTAATGTAAAGTTTGAGGTCAGTCTCCAAAGAATCAAAATGTCTTCATAGTAAACTGTGAAACGAAAAACCGTCCCCGCAACATGCGCTGTGCACATATATATATATATATATATATATTCATTTCGCATACTTTGAAGACATCTGTATATACAGCCAAAAAAGTCCCTATAATATGCGCCGTATCCAGTAAAATGTCTTCAGTGTAAACAGTAGAATAATTAAAAGTTTGAGGACGGTCCCCAAAGTACCAAAATGTCTTCATAGTAACTTGTGGAACGAAAACCCATCCCCGCAACATGCGCTGTGCACATATATATATATATATATATATATATATATATATATATATATATTCATTGTGCATACTTTAAAGACATCTGTATATACAGCCAAAAAAGTCCCTCTACTATGCGCTGAATCCAGTAAATTGTCTTCAGTGTAAACAGTAGAATAATGAAAAGTTTAAGGACAGTCCCCAAAGTAACAAAATGTCTTCATAGTAACTTGTAGAACGAAAACCCGTCCCCGCAACATGCGCCATGCACATATATATATATATATGTATATATATATATATATATATATATATATATATATATATATATATATATGTGTGCACAGAGCGGGGACGGGTTTTCGTTCCACAAGTTACTATGAAGACATTTTGTTACTTTGGGGACCGTCCTCAAAGTTTTAATTAATATACTGTATACACTAAAGACATTTTACTGGATACAGCGCATATTATAGAGACTTTTTTGGCTGTATATACAGATGTCTTCAAAGTATATGTAATGCATATATATATATATATATGTGCACAGCACATGTTGCGGGGACGGGTTTTCGTTCCACAAGGTACTATGAAGACATTTTGTTACTTTGGGGACTGTCCTTAAACTTTTCGTTATTCTACTGTTTACACTGAAGACATTTTACTGGATACAGCGAATATAATAGGGACTTTTTTGGCTGTATATACAGATGTCTTCAATGTATGTGCAATGAATATATATATATATATATATATATATATATATATATATATATATATGTGCACAGCGCATGTTGCGGGGACGGTTTTTCGTTTCACAGGTTACTATGAAGACATTTTGATTCTTTGGAGACTGACCTCAAACTTTACATTAATCTACTATATACACTGAAGACATTTTACTGGATACAGCGCATATTATAGGGACTTTTTTGGCTGTATATACAGATGTCTTCAAAGTATGCACAATAAATATATATATATATATATATATATATATATATATATATATATATATATATATATGCACAGCGGATGTTGCGGGGACGGTTTTTCGTTCCACAAGTTACTATGAAGACATTTTGTTACTTTGGAGACCGTCCTCAAACTTTTTATTAATCTACTGTTTAAACTAAAGACATTTTACTGGATACAGCTCATATTATAGGGACTTTTTTGCCTGTATATACAGATGTCTTCAAAGTATGAGAAATGCATATATATATATATATATATATATATATATATATATATATATATATATATATATATATATATATATAGATATATATATATATATGCATAGCGCATGTTGCGGGGACGGGTTTTCGTTCCACAAGTTACTATGAAGACATTTTGTTACTTTGGGGACTGTCCACAAACTTTTCATTATTCTACTGTTTACACTGAAGACATTTTACTGGATACAGCTCATATTACGGGGTCTCTTTTGGCTGTATATACAGATGTCTTCAAAGTATATGAAATGCATATATATATATATATATATATATATATATATATATATATATATATATATATATATATGTGCACAGTACATGCTGCGGGGACGGTTTTTCGTTCCACAAGTTACTATAAAGACATTTTGTTACTTTGGGGACTGTCCTTAAACTTTTTGTTATTCTACTGTTTACATTGAAGACATTTTACTGGATTCAGCGAATATTATACATGCGCCATATCCAGTAAAATGTCTTCAGTGTAAACAGTAGAATAATTAAAAGTTTGAGGACGGTCCCCAAAGTACCAAAATGTCTTCATAGTAAAAATGTCTTCACGAACTTTTAAATCAACCTGTATATTCATTGCCCATACTTTGAAGACATCTGTATATACAGCCAAAAAAGTCCCTATAATGTGCGCTGTATCCAGTAAAATGTCTTCAGTGTAAACAGTAGAATAACGAAAAGTTTAAGGACAGTCCGCAAAGTAACAAAATGTCTTCATAGTAACTTGTGGAACGAAAAACCGTCCCCGCAACTTGCGCTGTGCATAGTCTTCATAGTAACTTGTGGAACGAAAACCCGTCCCCGCAACATGCGCTGTGCACATATATATATATATATATATATATATATATATATATATATATATTCATTGTGCATACTTTGAAGACATCTGTATATACAGCCAAAAAAGTCCCTATAATATGCGCTGTATCCAGTAAAATGTCTTCAGTGTATATAGTAGATTAATGTAAAGTTTGAGGTCAGTCTCCAAAGAATCAAAATGTCTTCATAGTAACCTGTGAAACGAAAAACCGTCCCCGCAACATGCGCTGTGCACATATATATATATATATATATATATATATATATATATATATATATATATATATATATATATATATATATATATTTATATATACAGGTTGGTTGAAAAGTTCCTGCGCTTGAAGTGAAAGAATACTGTTTTTGTTACGAAATATATTTTTTTATTCAATATAATCTCCTAGAAGCTCAATACACTTGTTCCAATGATATTCCAATAATTTTATCGCATCCTTATAATGGTTTTCCGGAAGCTCTGCAAAATAACCGTCTACGGCTGCTATGGCCTCTTTATTCGACGAAAAATGCTTTTCACGAAGGAATTGTTTAAGATTTCTGAAGAGCTAGTAGTCACTGGGAGCTAAATCTGGTGAATACGGTGGATGTTCAAGCAATTCGTACTTTAATTCTTTGAATTTAGCCATCGTCAAAACACTTTTGTGTGCAGGTGCATTGTCTTGATGAAAAATGATTTTTTTCTTCTTTAAACCAGGTCTTTTCTCACGAATTTTTTCATCCAGCTGATCCAAAAGGCTGCAATAATACTCAGAGTTGATTGTTTTACCTTTCTGAAGATAATCAATCAACAAAATTCCTTTTGCATCCCAAAAAACTGATGCCATAACCTCCTTTGCTGATCGTTGTGACTTCACCTGCTTTGGAGCTGAACAACCAGCTTCAGTCCACTGTAAACGTTCTTGTTTCAATTTAGGATCATGGTGGTAGATCCAAGTCTCATCCATATTTAAAAAACGACGCAAGAAGTCGGTTTTATTCGGCTTAAAACGCTCCAAATTACGCTGAGAAATTTGTTTTCGATCCAGTTTTTGTTGAATTGTTAATGTGTGCGGCACTAACTTTCCAAACAGTTATTTCATACGTAATTCTTCATATAAAATATGGAGTACTCGTTCGTCTGAGATGCCTATGGCATAAGCAATTCCACGCTTAGTCAAACTTGGATCTTCACCAACCATATTATGTACCTCCTCAATGATTTCTGCTGTGGTTGAAGTTTTTGGTCGTCCTTCGCGTGGATCGTCTTCAAGGCTGGTACGACCACGTTTAAATTCACCTGCCCAAAATTCAACGGTGCGTTTTGAAGGTGAGGACTCCTTGTACACTTCTAACAATTGTTCATAAATTTCCTTTGCTTTTAAACCCTTCAAAACAAAGAATCTAATGACTGCAGGATATTCAATTTTTTCCATATTAAAAAAATCAATGACACGTCAACTTCAAATGGCTTGTAAACAAAGAAAGAATTGACAGAATGACTTGCAACTTTGCATGTGTTCTCAGGACAGTTATACCAACTTTAGGAAAAAAAAGTTTGGAGCTAGCAGTGCTATCTCTTGGTGAGCGCACGAACTTTTAAATCAACCTGTATATTCATTGCCCATACTTTGAAGACATCTGTATATACAGCCAAAAAAGTCCCTATAATGTGCGCTGTATCCAGTAAAATGTCTTCAGTGTAAACAGTAGAATAACGAAAAGTTTAAGGACAGTCCGCAAAGTAACAAAATGTCTTCATAGTAACTTGTGGAACGAAAAACCGTCCCCGCAACTTGCGCTGTGCATATATATATATATATATATATATATATATATATATATATATATATTCATTGCCCATAATTTGAAGACATCTGTATATACAACCAAAAAAGTCCCTATAAAATGCGCTGTGTCCAGTAAAATGTCTTCAGAGTAAACACTAGAATAACGAAAAGTTTAAGGACAGTCCCCAAAGTAACAAAATGTCTTCATAGTAACTTGTGGAACGAAAACCCGTCCCCGGAACATGTGCTGTGCACATATATATATATATATATTATATATATATATATATATATATATATATATATATGCATTGCGCATACTTTGAAGACATCTGTATATACAGTCAAAAAAGTCCCTATAAAATGGTCTGTATCCAGTAAAATGTCTTTAGTGTATACAGTAGAATATAGAAAAGTTTGAAGACAGTCCCCAAAGAAACAAAATGTCTTCATAGTAACTTGTGGAACGAAAAACCGTCCTCGCAACATGCGCTGTGCATATATATATATATATATATATATATACATATATATATATATATATATATATATATATGTGCATAGCGCATGCTGTGGGGACGGGTTTTCGTTCCACAAGTTACTATGAAGACATTTTGGTACTTTGGGGACCGTCCTCAAACTTTCAATTATTCTACTGTTTACACTGAAGACATTTTACTGGATACGGCGCATGTTATAGGGACTTTTTTGGCTGTATATACTGATGTCTTCAAAGTATGCACAATGAATATATATATATATATATATATATATATATATATATATATATATATATATATATATATATATATATATATATATGCATTGCCCATACTTTGAAGACATCTGTATATACAGCCAAAAAAGTCCCTATAGAATGCGCTGTATCCAGTAAAATGTCTTCAGAGTAAACACTAGAATAATGAAAAGTTTAACGACAGTCCTCAAAGTAACAAAATGTCTTCATAGTAACTTCTGGAACGAAAACCCGTCCCCGCAATATGT